>PNEQ01038069.1:0-80692 GCA_003012365.1 Medauroidea extradentata
GAGTTACTATTCATTTGACTGTGCCAATCAGTACGTGGATAACTGTGACACAACACGTCTGTGATTTGCGGGTTTAACCTCCAGACGTTGTATGTTACGGCATCCAATTACTGACCACAAAGCAGAGATGCAGGTGCGCACGTAAGGCACTGAAACAAAGTGATGCAAAAATCTTTTCGCGAAAACTACCTGGCCCTACCTATAACTTACAAAGTAAGCTTTTTATGCAAAACGTGATCATATGTTAAAATAAATACGAGACAATTACCTACAATTAATGTTCTTATCAATTTTTTGCATGACGAGTGGTTTTCGTGCAAACAAGTGTTGAAAAACAAGATAAATTGTGAAATTTTAGGAAAATAGCTAAACCATACATTTGTATGCATTTCACTGCAAATATTTGCTATCGTGCATATCTATAATTGGGTTATATGTTATTATATTTATAGTTATATATAATTATAATATAGGGATATGTTAATAGGTGTAGACTCTCTCTTAGCCCTTTGTTGTTCGAGTGAATTATTTATGTTGTAACTCCTGACCTTGTGACACATTCAGCTGGTGGACATGTCTGTACCCTTCATCTTCCCCTCTTTCTGTTTACAGGAGTGGGGTTCTTCTCGACGAACCTGGTGACTGGTGAGCAATAGCGCCAATTCGTTCACTGTCACTGTCATGATAAGTGCATTTCTCGGTGCGGCTTCCAATCATTACAGATTTTTAGTGTTTTCGTTGTGATGTAATGCGACGATTCAGTCACGATGTCTCGTGATAAGTGTTTTATTTGTGACAAAGATTTGAGTGATAGTACAGTGAAAGTGGTCAAGGAAAAAGGTATACAAACGCTTCGTGATGCTAGTAAGAACAGAAATGATGGGAAAGAAGCGGTTTTGGCAGGTAAAATATCGGCTAGCGTGCATGCAAGCTGTCAGGAAAGCTACATCAATGAAAGAATGATATGTGCTCACCTGAAGAAAGCTGTTAAACAAAGTAATTCATTTTTAGAATTGCGATCATCTTCTGTTGACGAGTTTCTTTTCAAAACGCATTGTTTTGTGTGCGGAAAACGTATTCCTGAAGATTACTCAAGGTCACAACAACGACTACCTCCTCATGAACGTAATTTGATTCACCAGGTGACTAAAATAGAAATGAAAGATACAGTTATGAAACAAGCTCAATTACGTGAAGATGATTTTGGTGCAACTATTATCAACAGAATCCAGCCAATAACAGATATGGTGGCTGCTGATTGTCAGTATCATGATAACTGTTTGAAAAATCTGTACATTCGTAGGCCCAAGGTTGCTGAAAAAAAAGGTTTGGCCCTTATGCTAAAGAAATTGAGAGTGCCATGGAGAACATTTTTTCGTTTATGGAAAACAGTTATGAGGAATGTCAGTTTTCATTAGACCTGTGAATAGCCCAGATAGAGGGTGACTACATTCCTGAAAGAAAAACAGTAATAAAGCATTTACTGGAGAGATACGGGGAGGATGTAAGCATATCAAATATTAACCAGAATACGATCGTATGTTTCAAACATACTGGCCAGAAGATTTCGACAGATGCGTGGTACATCCAAAAACGTTCATCAGAACAGGAAGAACGTCTTAGATTAGTTGAGACAGCGGCCGATATAATTCTAGACGAGATACGATCTGTAGCGTATGCCACAGGTGATTATCCCCCTCCAGATTCTTTCTTGCAAGAAAATGAAAGCCTTGTGCCTGAGGTTCTTAAAGTTTTCTTTGAAAGGCTGATATTGAAGAATAAGCGAGGGGACTGTGATAAATGGAAAAATAAAGTTGTAGCCATTTCACACAGTGTTATTAGTGCTGTCAGACCTAGTTCTTTCGTCTCACCCTTACAAATAGGACTATCAGCATTGTTTTATAAAAAGTATGGTTCACGAAAACTGATAGATATTGTGTCAGCCTTGGGATTTTGCGCCTCTTATTCTGAAGTTGTTCGTTTGGAAACGTCAGCAATCATGAGACCATCTTTACAAATAGACAGTAACTCAACAGCTTTCCATCAATTCGTTCATGACAACGCTGATTTTAACAGTCATACACTGGATGGGTATAATACCTTCCATGCAATGGGGAGTATACATTTGATAACCCCAAGGAGTGCTATTGCTCAAGACCAGAGAATTGATCGAGTGAAGAAACACTACCAGCTCAACTAGTTGGCGAGATGGGCGCTGTTTACCTGAAACATTTTGAGAAAGCAGGTTGTTTTGGCTTAAAGGACATCAATATTGAAGATCTCAAAAAGTTATTTGTTTCGCCCGATAATATCGTACCCTCTTTGATGGACCTAATTTGGCTTTATAGCAAGTGGAAAGATGTGCGCGGCATTCCAGGATGGAGTGGTTTCATGGAGCAAACACAAGTGGTCTCCCTTGTGACACAACCTTTGTTGCTTGCCTGCCATTTATCAATGCTCCACCGACTGATTACAACACTATATATACAGCCTTACTCACTTCTGTAGAACAGTGCAAATCGATTAATCAGCAAGCAACTGTGAACACCTTCGACCAGCCTCTGTATCTAAAGGCAAGATTTATAGTAGCTTGTCTACAAGGAGATCCAAATTTTGCTAACGTCATCATTAGAATAGGAGGATTACACCTACTGATGTCTTTCTTAAAGGCAATAGGATATATAATGGCTGGTAGTGGGTTGAAGGAGTTATTTAATGCAATATATGCCCAGCTCTCTACAGAGAAAGTTCTCACTGGCCACGCCTATTCAAGAGCCGTTAGAGCACATATTTTAACTCATGCCACCCTGGCATCAATTATCTTTGAGGAAATGAATTTGACCTCAGACCTTCAAGAAAAACTTAAAGAGTTTATAAATTATGCAGATAGTTCTGTGCTTTTGTCAGCACATGAAAAGGAGTGTGTAGAGGACTTAAAAACGAAGTTTTCTGCTCAGCTTCAAGCCTTGGCTAGCCGTGGTGCTACGTCTAAGCTTTGGATCCAGTACTTTGAAATGGTTACGCTTGTTAAGCTATTCATTGAAGCTGAAAGAATAGCCAACTGGAACCTTCACCTTCATGTTGTGTACCAGATGCTCCCGTACTTTCACGCTAGCGGACATTTCTTATATGCCAAATGCCGTCACCTGTACCTACAAGACACGCACAGCTTGAAAGAGAAAATGAACGCTGAGGAATATGATAAGTTCACAGGTGGCGGGTTCACTGTTCGACGAACCAGCAAATTCTGGAGCGGAACATGGACCGATATGACCATTGAGCAGTCCCTCATAAGGATAATGAAAATTTCTGGGGGGCTGACTCATGGTCGTGGGGTCAGCGAAAGTATCCTCTGTAGGTGGACAAAAGGAATGAGTTCCCTCCTAAATATTTGCTTAGAAATGGAGAAGATGTGTGGGGTAGCATTCACCAGTTCAGAACAACACGTGGAGATGAGAGAAGCAAGGAATAGACGGGATAGCAGTGACTTACAAAAGTTATCGGAGTGGTTCATGCAACACTATCCTTTCCCTGATGTACCAGAAATCTTGTCTCTAAGCACTGGTGTTGTAGGAGACAGCAGCATCAACTGTCATATGGCCAAGGAGATTGGTCTCCTCGCAATAGATCGAATTGTGGGTGATGATTTTCAAAATGTTAAATTGTACAGGAAAGACAGAGTTTTGCCACTTGCTACGATGAACAATGCAATCAAAATACATGATGAAACTATCCCCATCAATTCAACGACTATTTTTCAAAGAATCGCGATTGTTAAACAATCAGATGAGGAACTTGAAGAGTTTCTAAAATACGAATTATGCCCGTATCCATTGCCTCTTTTCGATGACTGTGGTATGCGAAAAGGAACAAAGTCCTCTTTATACAAAGCATTTACACCAATTGTACAGGCGGATCTCCAAGGATGTGTGTATGTCATAGATGGAGGATATTTGTTACATAGTCGTGTGGAGTAGGGGTCAATCATTTTCATCAATTTGTGAAAGTTACGTTTCATTTGTTAAGTCCAAGTACAAGGACAGTGCCGTAGTTGTATTCGATGGTTACCCACAAGAAGGTAGTTGCAGAGGTACTAAATATACTGAGCGAACAAGAAGATCATGCAAACAAACCACAGTAGATTTGATGATCGACTCAGCAATGGTGCCTACAGTGCCACAAGAAAACTTTCTAGGCAATATGAAAAACAAAGAGCGTCTGATTTTAATGTTGACGGACAAATTTGCAGCAGCTGACATTCACACAAAGCAGGCACAAGAGGATGCGGATACACTTATTGTCACCACAGCAATGGACCTTGCACAACAACATAGCTCTGTAGTTATCGTGGGTGAAGACGTAGATTTGCTGGTGATCATGATTGGTTGCTGTAGGAGTATACATTCAAATGTATACTTCCTAAAGACAGGCAAATGGACAGTTTCACCACTCATTTTTTCTCCTGACTGCCAACTTGATCAATCAATTAGTAACATTTTGTTTTTGCATGCTATGGGAGGCTGTGATACTACTTCAGCCTCGTTCAAAGTAGGGAAGATGAGGTTTCTTCTGACTCTTAAGAAAAATCCTGCATTGACTAAGACCATTGAGTTATTAAAAACCCTATGGCAGATGCTGGTGCCGTTACTGATGCTGGCCATCGTTTTTTCGCCTCATTGTATAAATTTGCTGACAGAGAAGCCTCGTCATTAAACAAACTTAGGTATAAATGCTACCTTAGGTCTGCGTGCAAGACATCAGCCCATTTGGCGTCCCTACCGCCTACAGAGGCTGCAGCTCAGCAACATTCCTTGAGGGTGTATTTACAAGTTCAACAATGGCTTGGGAATGAAAAAGATCCTGAACAATGGGGTTGGAAGAAAACCAAAGATGGCCTGGAGCCAGTAACCACGCTACAGCCACCAGCACCTCAAGCCGTTTTGAATCTTATTTCTTGCAAATGCAAGACGACCTGCCAGACAAACTGTGGCTGCAAAAAAGTAGGCCTCAGGTGTTCCAATGTGTGTGTGAACTGCGAAAGCAGTTGTAATAACATGCCGCCTACAGAAATCGAAGAAGACGAGGATGATACGGAATTCTCTGGAGTACTTGAAGGTAACTACGCATAAATGATTCCACTTCACCTTTCATGTCTACAAACTTCTTATTTGTGTGTTCAAAATATTATTTATACTAATACAGTTTGCATAACTATTCCATTTACAAACAATTACAACTATGTCCTTAATTAATTTTAATACGTTTTTTAAGGTTTAAAGGAACTGGAAGGCATCCCCGCAGATATCATTGAACCTTTGGCCAAGAGAGCTCGGTTTGACTGCTGAGTTTCACTTCAACTTCAATAATCAGTGTTTAATAAAATACGTACGTAACTATTTTATTATTTGATTTACATTACAGTTTTCATACTTATCAACCATAAATCGCTGTTTATAATTTTGTTGTACCTGCATATCACCTAAAGTTATTGTTTTACATATCTGCACAGATGTAAAATGATGCATTAACGTTATTTATGTCTTCAATAAGACGGTAGCTGACTACTTCGTGCATTTGTCATTGCTTTTCTCATAGCTATTCAAGGTCCGAAAAAATTACTTTCACATAAACTGTACAGATTTTTTTTGTTTTCCAAAGCTTAGGATACTATTTACAGACAATTCATAACTTTTCTAGTTATTAAGAGAAAGAGTATAAAAAATGATTTTTTTTTGTATTCTCAAATTTACCGACTTTCGCCGATCTTTCAACGCCCCATTGCACAGAAACCATATGTTGTACAAAAAAATTATACTAACATGAATTGTAGGTGATTTTCTCGTCTTTATTTTAATATATGATCACTTTCTACATATAAAGCTTACTTTGCAAGTTATAGGCCACAAACAAACAAAAACTGTGATTTTTTGTGGTTTTTGATGATTTCTCATGTTTGCCGGAATAAATTTTGTTGGACAACTTCAAATTCGTGTTCAGCACACCAAAAAACATAAAGTAAGCCACTAAAAACAATTACACCAGAACTTTCCACTTCAAACTACCATTTGATTGGGCTAATTAGAGACTGAAAAATTTACGGAATAAGCTACCTTCCAGGAAGTCCATAACCAACTGACAACTGTCCCTGCCATTTCAGCCTATCAGGAGCTACCAAGGCTGTGAATGGCCGACAAGCACAGCCAACCAGGAAGCAGCTACCCAGGCAGCAGGATACATAAGGACCTTCATTTCCTGCATCTGTTAGTTCCAGTAGGTACTTATTTTTAATGCATGTAACTGCTGAGCGGTTACACTCCTATTCTATTGAGAGGGTTTTTATGGTAATATGCCGGTTTTCCCTCTCTATTCTTAGATTATGGGTTAGTTATATGTAGAGCCTACGATGTTTGGTGAAAAGAATTCTGCAACAGTTTGTTTCAATGCAATACGTGCACATCTGCAGGTCTGCTTCTTGATTATTTGCAGAATGTATAATTGCACAGGCGTGGCTCATTTGACTTGTGCCAACAGGAACAAGGTTACTGCGACACCACACGTATGTGATCTGCGGGTAGAACCCTAGACGTTGAAAATTTAAAACAGCCAATCACTGACCACGAAGCAGAGCTGCATATGTGAACATAAGGCGTTGAAACAAATTGTTGCAGAATTATTTTCAAAAATCGTGGACTCTAGCTATGACTTCATTTAGGGAGGTAGTCATGGCCCCAATCGCGACCATGACTTCCCAATCCCTCTCTGCCACGATGCATGCCTCCTCTGCATGAAATCTCTCTCTTGCAGGCGTATGGGGCTCAGTCCTTATACGCACTTAGGTCCTGCCCTTTCCCCGGACCACAACCATAACATAGTAGTTTAGGTAGGTTAGGAAAAAAATCGCACCTATTAGTTGGTCATAGACTACATGATGACGGCAGCTGCAACTACCGTTGGAATGTCGCAAGACAACTATCTAGCGCAGCTCACACGCACAAGTCAAGATAATGCTGACATCTGCTGCGAAGTCCTGCGATCTGTATTAACCAACAAAGTTGAATTTCTAGCTTCTTGCGTGAGTTGGAGACGACAGTCTGCTACACATACGTGATGTTAGCGGCGACAGACAAAAAACAGTCCAGCACTTCTTGTTACTCCTAGATGGTGAACTTATACCTGGCCAGAACAAAGTCGGGGGAAAACATGATGGAGGTGCGTAGCGATTCTGACATGCAAACCGACCGCCGAAGATTGATATTAGCGCAAAAGAATAATTGGATAACATTAAGCAGAAAATAACCAACCTACAAATTAATCAATTATGATATAATCATACCGCGTAAAAGAAGAAGGTCCGAAGTACGTCTTAGAAAAATAAGAAGTACTAGGCCTAAATCATAACATTTGACGATAAATAAGAGCCCGGAAAATATGGCTAAAGAAGGCTTAGATACAAATTGAAAACTTTGACCTTGAATACCTTAGTTCCAGTTAATTGCGGGTTGGTTCCTTTCTGCTTAATGCCGTCCAATTGAACCCTCTAGTACCTGGTTCGACACCCTACACCGAACTTCAGACGGTTAATGTACCGCGGAGTGTTCGGTGGTGTCCTTCAACACCCATGATGTAATTCATAAGGGCTCTGACGCGACCAACGCCCCGACCGGCTTCGTAGACTGATTACATTACAGAGCCTTCCTCCCAACGTACTTTCAGCTATCGTTTCCTTTTCCGGAAGGAATACTGCATGAGAGGCGATCAGGCACAATCAAATGGTTGATAGTTCCGCACCACCTTGCAAATGAGTTCATGAACAAGCGATCCGTACCTATTTTATTTCTATGTATTTACCAATCATGGCTGTTAAAGCAGTAGTCTCTCTTGTATGGAAGATAGTTCTTATTGTTTCAAAATATTACTTTATGAAAACTAGAAGTAGCCTCAGATAAATCATGTATGCTTAGGAGAACCATTACTTAACGTAGCCTACGCGATTCAGTTCTAAAAGAAAAAATTATTTACAACAAATATTTTAATTTAATTTTTGTTGCGTGAGAAAAATAATATCTATTTTGCCTTCATTTCAGTACAATACACTGCAAACTATAATTAAAGCAATTTTTCAAAATGAAATCACATAATCATCCTGTGCTCCACTTCGAAGGTATCTATAACATAATTACATCCTAATCCCTACAGTTATTCACGAAAAAGTTAAGAAATTTAAATAAGTTACATGTATAATATTTCACTGAAAATCGCACTGCATAAAATCCTTTTAATTGTTTCTTATACCAGTATCTGTATGACCTTAAGTGTTCCGCCTACCCCGCAGTATGTACGTAAACAGGTTTTTCCACGAAAATATTCCATGTGTGCCCATTGTACCAACGTACGAATATAAAACAGTCTTCAATCTAGGTCGGAACCTCATTGTTAAGACATCATGCTCATTAAAACAATGTTTCTATGCCCTCCAACATAGCTGAAAAGGTCATTTCGGACTGCCGTACTTCAAAATGTACTAGCCGGTTGCATGTGGTAGTCAGGCTGCAACCTGCACTGAACTTAGTTGCAGACTTTCCACCAATAAAAGTATATGGTCATTGTTCAGTGTCTCGTGGTGAGAACTGTTCGGCGGGAACCTTGCACACTAGTTCAGCGCTAGGTCATTGAGGCGATGCGGCATTTGATGCGCCCTTTTAGGTCGACCTTACGTCTCCGTCATTTCTTAGCCTCTAACGCGCAAGTAGTCGACGTCCTTGAGAGTAAATTATTTATTACTACCTTCGTAATATGTTACATTTTTACTAGTTCTTCAGGAATTTCTGGCACGCAAATAAAGTGATAGTTTAGATATGTTGAGGTTTTTGTAAAAAAAAATATATGCATTTAAAAGGGCTCCTAAACATTATCGGAGTAGTTATTGTAATTAAATGCATTGTATGTTTTATAATATAGGCCTGTTAAAATAGCTCAGTAATAAAACTATGAATTTTTCATACTAGTTAAGTTACATATCATAACTGTAAAACACAATAACACTAACGATGGAGTTACAATTACCCATTGCATCTTTTAGTCCACCATCTGCCCGTCATTCGCGTTGTCAATAGTCATGAATTGCCTTCAGTATTATTACCAGAGCGTCCGATAAACGTTAGTCAAGCTTTAAACTTTAACTTGTAAACGGGTGTTCATAGATGATAGAGTGTGTGATCGTTTCGTCGTATGACGATCCGTAAAAATATTAATTAATTCCTAGTTTTGATTACATGTTGTTTGGGTATCTGTTTTTACAAATACGTTTAATTATATTTCATTGTACAGAATTTCGTAGATGGACTTTAATTTTGATGGGGAAATTCAATTTAAAAGGACAATTTTGGTTTTGTCAGTTGGTGGCATTGAGCCAACAACGGAAAGATATTTGCTACATGCTAGTCGGATTACTGACAAATGTATGTATGATGGACGCGTAAGGTTATTGTAACTCTAGCATAAGAACTAGTTATCGCATATATTAAATTTCTTTAGGTGGTTTCTGTTAGAAAGAAAACTTTAAATACCACGTTTAATTAGTTTTTGATTCGGAGTGTCTTTCGCCTGCATGTAATTATAAGCATTGCTTCGTGATTTTATTTACGTAACCCAGTATTAAATGTACATATACATTCAATTTCTCATAAAACACAGTACATTTTTGTAATTTGTCCATTACGGTACTGGACCTATCGTTCTTAATACATTAGACTAACAATAACGTACATGAATTAAAATAAAAACCTTAGTTTACATAACAGATACAAGGTAAATTACAAAAGTTGTGTGCATAACGTATTATTTTTCCCTGTTTTACAAAAATTTAATTGTGTAAATGTACATAGTTATTTTTTAATTTGATCTGAATCCTAGTCCCCTAAATTGTAGTAAAACACTATAAATAACTCTGTCGTAGTTTTAGTAACAATTTATTATTAAAATCGAGTAGCAAACAATTCACATGAACATCCTACTTCAATAAATGTTATCATTTATATGGTGTTTTAAAGCCTCAATAAAATATCCGTGCATGGAATAGAACGTAAATTTGTAGAGCCTACAGGAAGTGTTTAAGCTAACTAAAGCGATATTACCAACACTGTAAGAACGACACTTCTAGTTGTCATCTTACACTTAAAAGTTAAAAATAGAGTTATTAACGACGATTAATATAATCCGTAAATTTAGCAATTCTAAATTATTTCATAAAATTTCTAACAAAAGAAAAAAAATTAAAAAATTATTGTTAACTGCGGAAATCTGTTCGCATGTGTATTTTTTACTAAATTATAACCTTAACGCTATGCTTTCACTGGACAACGTGTTCGACGCCATATCTCGGTTTAGTTTTCAACAGTACCATAGAGTAGTTTCCTGGAAAACTAAAAGATTTAGAAAATAATATTTACAACTTTCTGCTTACGAGTAGTAATCTCAATTGTGAAGAACGTAGTTACCTAAATCACGCCCTACAAATAATTTATAAGCCCACAAGACTTTAAATAAAAAATATTCAATATCGCAGTCCTTAATACAAAGAATACGTGAAACAATATTTGGTAAACGAATTTTTGCGAGCCGTACAAGAAATAAGGCTATATTATATGTTGTTAATTTTGAAGTATAATCAATAATGTTCAAGGGAGTTTTTTTTAATTACTAAAAAAAATTCCCAGATTTTTGTGATCCACCTTATGGCATTACAATTAGATAAATAGCGACAAATATTCATGGTAAATATTAAGCAACGTAGTCGAAAGCATTATTATTAAGTCTAGTGATTAGGTAAACTGTTAAATTCCACAAACGGTTATAACTATGACCAAAAAATTACTAAAATTGTTTACTCTTAATATTTACACAAGATTAAATTAATTATTACTTACCTTATATGATGTGATTTGAAAAATAAGAGTCAGGAAACTCTGTTAATTAAATTTAAATACGCGTAAACTTACGCATTGCAGTATCTTTTTCCAAGACAACACTACAGTAAAATGATTGTTTTAAAGGTATTCATTTAAAATTTTAGGCTTAACGCACTTCGCTTAAACAATTAAAACATTTGTATAATAGTTTATAAGATACGCACATAGTTTCATATATTATATGTACAGTTACAGTTATTTTTTACCGGTAAATCCTTTACTTAATGCGAGAATTCAGTATAAGTTTCTCGTGAAAAATGCAGATATGCAAAAAAAAAAATATTACTAAAACGGAAAGGAGACAAAATTTATTGCGTCTATTGTGCCTAAGAACATGGTGATACATTACTGCGTTGCGAAACTTGCTATTTGCTGCTAACATTTCAGTTCTAGTACTGTTGCATCATGCACGTACAACCGGTATTCAGTTCGACTTTATTTGCTGTTATTATTTGTGTACTTATTAAAATCTCCCTACGTAAACATATTGAATCTGCATATTAAAATTACTTTACCATATTTCTAATGTATTAAAGCGAAAGGAACACAGGTAACATCGATAACATAAAACTAGCATTTCACGTTTCAGTACAATTATTGCGGTGGTAGCTGTTCTTTTTTTCCAACAATTTCATTGAACTGTTGTCTTGTTAAATAAAATGCACCCTTGCAAGAAAAAACTTACTAGGTGGAAATTTAATTTATTTTTATTTTGCCAGCATTGAAACGAAGCTGGTGTTAAAACATCGTGCAACAAAAAATTTTCCTCTAATCACTTTTTTAAATTATGTTCTTCACAGGCAGTAAAGTTTGATTTGCTACGTTGGTTACAGTTAGAATAAATTTGGTTAAGTAAAACATTCATTTTTGAAACCTTCATATTTAATGCTTACGTTAAACATGAACACGGACGCCATACGAACATATGTTAATGCCGGCCACATAGAACTTAATAATAACCTTTGATCTATGCATTTGACATTTACTGTTGATTTAAACATTTACTATACGACCACAAATTGGCGGAAAACAGAGGATTTTAAAAAATATATATTGAAAGTATGAAAAATATTAAAGTATCAATTGTTCTAATTTTCGCTGGGCGCAATATAATTTTTCTACTACCAACAGACTTCTCAGTAACCCAACTTTGGTTTTACACTGCAATTTGTTTAGTTAATTGGATGCTACTAAATATATAATAATACTCGCAGTGCACTCTTAGCTTTCCATGCATTTGTTACGTATAGCAGATAAGTTGCTTTAATTGGAAAACCTCTTTGTGCGCCAGATTGGTACTTCAGTCATCAAGTGCTATGGCCAAGCTGCTAGTTGAGCTAACTCTGAAACCGGATAAGTAGCTATAGCTGTCCATGTGAAAAGCAGAAGTTTGTCCCTGCCACTAACAGCGACTTCACCAGATTCTTATTTACAGTCACAGCAAAGTTGACGTTGTGGAGTAGTTACAGACTCTGTCATGTAAGAGGGTAATCGAATAAAAAAACTTAGTTTATGTGGTATGAATACTGATTTCCCCCGAGCACAACGATTGGTGACTGTGCCCTCAATATCATACTTGTTTTTCAAAATATTTACTTGAAGTTAAGCGCCATTAGACAGTTTTGGCGGGATAATGTTTCGCAAAAATATATGCGTATTTGGTGCCCCAACCTCGAGGTTAGTGAGATGGCATAAGTAAGCTGATGCTGTCGAGGAACTTTAGTGGATAGTGCACCGCATAATTCATTTTCGCAACTTTTGAACGACTACATTCACATTGCACTGATTTCATCTGCCTCGCAATTTTTGTGTGTCAGAAATGCACATTTGCACAACCTTTAAAGGAATTTGAGTCTAGAACCTCCCGAACAATGGACTGGAGCAGGGGCGCTGGGATGTATTTGTGTTGGGTGGGTACAAGGTGTCGTGGAACTAAATAATTTATTTAAGTGGGAAGGGATCTTAACATAATTGTTCTGGCATCAGGGCCGTAACCAGAAGCTTGGGATGCGGGTGTCCTCCCCGGGAATATTTCAGTTTCGAGGTGCAAAATTGTGGCATTTAAGCAGTTTTTAAACCTAAATATACAATATACAACGAACCGAAATCTTGGTATTTTTTAAGTTGTATTTCGAAATTTTATTTAAAAATTTTAACTAACCCATTTATGTATGCACTCACATGCAGCATTTTTGACAAAATGTCTTAACTTCAATGTATTTAGTAACAATTTTTTGTAAGTATGTCAGTCACGAGAACCTACAACAGAACCAGAAAATAACGTTTGTGCAACCTTTCACTCCCAATATTCCATATTCACTATAATCACGCGCTACGTAATACAGTAATCTAATTATTTTGCAAACATCTTAAGGTGCTTGCAAATTTTGTTCAAATTTGTGTAATAAAGTACATAATTACTAAACTTTGTATTTTGAAATTTCCTGCAAGAACTTATAAATATATCGAAATACTTATTATTAGCTTAAGAAAGCAATTTATTCTACCTGTATCATGAACTGCAAAAATAAAGTTATACTAGGGTGTACGAAGATGTTCGAGAACGATATCAAACATTAAAATAAAACACTAATACTGTACACGTTTGAAAATAATCTATGCTGACTGAATATATAATTTACAAATTTAAATAATACTTCGTTGTTATTTATGCCTTGCTACCAAACATAAATCTCTGTTCGGCTATTAAGGGGAAGAATAGACGTGGAATACGTTTTCGATCATTCCTCCGTATACAGTAAACTCTTTAAGATATATAGCTGGTTTTTGCTTCAAAATTATGACTACGTAAATACTAGAAAACTGTTTCAGGATTTTTCGCTGACTCAGATTAGGTTAAATGGTAGAAAATAGGGTTTATATGAATTGTCTACGTAGCTGGAACCGAATGGACTACGTTTACGATTTTTACGTCACTTAAATACTTATACAAATGTCTACGATGGGATTTCAAGACGTTCCGAAATTCAATACTTTGGGGGTGAAAATAAGTCATAAATATTTTCTATTATTACTCCATATATATTGAACCATTTAATAGATCGAAGTGATTTTGGTTTCAGGACTATGCTGCTTACGAAAATATCAAAAATACTGTTTCATGATTTTGCCAAATTCTACCAAAAAAAACTATGTGTTATCAATTCATAAATTATATATATCGTCGTCGACACCAATAAACTTTTAGATATCGATGGCATTTTTGCTTAAGAACGATGCTACTTACATATAACCTGGTAACTAGTATTACGATTTTTTGAAATTCGACTCCTACGGGGGTGAAAATGGTGTAAAAGGTGAAACGTGTTTTCGATGAATCGTCGATATGCCTTGGACCCAGCAGACCGTCGTGTTTTACAAGTCTGTGAGACACCTATAAAATATTCTAATTTGTTATTCGATGATTTTTCTAAATTAAGTCTCTATAAGGGGATGAAAAGACGTGGAATGTGTTTTAGAAATATACTCGTTATCGTTCGAATCATTCGAGATACAGATAGGTAGATAAGTATAGTGGGCTTTACGTCTCGTCGACAGCGAGGTCATTGGAGACGGTGACTCACAACTTGGTAATATGGCAGGAGATAGGAGAGGAATCGGCCATGGCCCTAAATCAGGATGGCTGGTTCGATACTCGGGTCCACTCGAATGTGAGTCCAAGGTGTTACCGTCGCGCCGTCTCGCTCAGTCATTGAGTATACAGCGTCAGTCGGGAGGAAAGGTACATGCTTTGAGGGTCGATAGTACCGGTGATTCTGAACAAAATGTTTCTAATAAACATATGTCCTTTTCTTAACAGTTTCAGAGAAACCTAATGAAAACAACAAGGAACGGGATTAGTGCAGGTGACGGTAAGTTACGCTACTGTTATTTTATGTCGTGTGTAATTTATTGATGACCAACTTATCGGTCCAGTAGTTTTAGATAATCGTCTTAATGGGGCACGGTATCTTGATTTTATTCAAAACGTGTTACCAGAATACTTGGAGGATATCCCTTTGGCAACAAGAGCTCGTATGTACTTTCAGCAAGACGGAGCCCCTGCATATTCTGTACGGCCAGTGACAGTGCCTCAACGAAACGTATCCTGGACGTCGGACCGGTCTCCATGGAGTCATTGCTTGGCCACCCAGGTCACCTGATCTTACCCCATAGGATTACTGTGTGTGGGGTTGGCTTAAAAGCGAAGTCTACACGCGCAGGGTGGACACAAGAGAGGAACTTCTCGCTCGTATTTACCATGCTTGTGCTCAAGTAAAGCAATGTACTAATGTACTCAGATCAGCAACACTGCAGCTGTATCAGAGCAGCAAAATGCATTCAAATTGGTGGTGGAGTGATTTAACATGTTTTGTGAGGAAATGTACACAATTAAACAAAACATACGATAACAGTATCGTGATTTACCGTCACCTGCACATTAAGGTTCCTTGTTGTTTTCATTCGGTTTCTCTGAAACGGTTGATAAAAGGACATATGTTTATTAGAAACATTTTGTTCAGAATCACCAGTACTATCACCCCTAAAATTATGTACAATTCCTCCCGACTCATCCTGTACTTAAAGCACATTTTTCGCTTCGTGATGATTACGTAAATGGTTGTAAATATATACAAGAATATTTCTAAATTCGAACTCTATATGTTGATGTATGATTTTTCAATGAATCGTCTATTTAGCGGGAAACTACGTGTTACCGTCTTAATTTTCAGTTCAAATGGATACTTATAAAATGTATATTCACGATATGTAATTTAAGATTTTCGAAGTTCGACCCCTAAAAGGACTAGAAGTTGTAAAACTTGTTTTCGATTGGCCAATGATATATACCTAATCAGTTGAGATATCAAGGTTTTGTTTGCTTCAGAATGATGCGTACGAAAACATCTAAATACACGTTATGCACTGGATAAAATAACTTAATTACCAAGGGGAGGGGGACTAAGTTTGTAAACTTCCAAGACAGACGATCCGAAAAGCAACAAGCAACGATAAATTATTTAAACCGGAGTTACATTCTTCAATTCAATCGAGATGTATTGTCGTGCAACCTTTATGTATCTCGAGAATTAAAATTTTATTTATTGTATATGTCATCACGAATGCTTTCGACGTTACGGCAAGCGGCACTCACTGTAGTCTGAAAGCAGTTCTACCTTTATGCAGAAGTTGGACTGATTATAAGTTATAACCTCCACCATTTCTCATCCCCCCTCCCCGCTTCGTGGAGGGTGTATATTTCCACCATACTCAGACAACATAGTACGGGTAGGGACGCGTTCTGTCACTAAAATTAATAAAAATACGAAATAAATCCTTATCTCATATGATTTTAAAAATAACACAAATTTAGGGGTACAAATGATATATTGTAATCCACCAAAAATATTTAGGGGGTCGAATGTAACCCTGTACCGCCCTACCCCGGTTCGTGCGCCAATGGACGGTAGTTACAAACAACTGCTCCACATAACGTATAAATTATTCATGAAAACAAATTTAAATAATAAAATATTATTTTCCAGGGCTCATAGAGTTTGTATAACACCACATTGCGATAGAAGTATAGAATGAAACGTCTGTATAGTTTATTTCTCGCGGGTCGTACTTGCTTTTCGGGTCGTCTACCTTGAAAGTTCACAAAGTAAGTTTTATTAATTAGGTTAGCTTATAAAAAACTTTCACTACTAATTTTTCTTTGGTACTTACGTAAGCATCATTCTGACGCGAACACCACCTCAACATCTGTACTTGTTAGATAAGTATTATCGGCTGATAGAAAACATGTGTTATGTCGTTTCACTCCATTAGGTGTCGAATTTCAAAAAATCTTACTTTCTCACATTAAATATTTTTTCAAGTATCCAAGTGAATTGAAAATGACGACGATAGCTCATTCAATCAAAGCAAAATCGATCATTCATTAAAAATAACTTGTAACCCCAGCACAGCACTGAGAGTTCAAAATTTGAAAAATCTTAATACCTTGTCTTGCGGCCGCTTACGTAATCATCATCCTGGGGCAAAATAAACTTAATATATCGACGGGTTCGATATATATTGAAGATTTATCCAAACCACATTCCAGGTCTTTCACCGTCTAAGAGACTAACTCTAAAAAAAAACTTGAATCGCATTTTAGACTACATAACTGGTGTTTCTTGAACGTGAAAAAACACAATAGCTCGCTGGTTTGAATACATATCGACGATTTATTGAAAACATATTTCATCACTTTTCATCCCTTTCATCTACTGAGGTGGGGAATTTCGAAAATTCGAGAAATAGTTTTTAAGGTATTTGAGTAAGGATCAATCAAGTCAATATATAAACAACAACGGGGTCGATAAATATCGATTGTGAATCGAAAACACATTTAACTCAATTTTTACCTCTTTAGTGCTGAATTAGAAAAATATATTTAAATAATATTTAGGATATTTGCATAATCATCAATCTAAGCCAAGTGCACTTCGATTTCTCGATTGGTTCGATAGATATGGAGGAACAATCAAAAACACATTTCACGTATTTTCGCCACCTTAATTAAAGAATTTCGAAACGTATTGGAGTCCTGTCATAGACATTTGTATACATAACCAATATAAGTAAAAATCACGACGATAGTCAATTGTGTTCCAGTGACATAGATGAGTCATAAAAAAATTCCCCCCCCCCTTTTTTTACTGTTTGGGGGTAGAGTATCAAAAATCCTAAAAAAAAAAAACATTTAAATATTTAAGTAAGCAACGTTTTGAAGTGAAAACCAAGTATCTATCCCGAAGGATTCGATAAATATAGGTAAGAAATCGGAAACATACCCTTAAATTTTGAATTTCGATAAATCCTGAAATCCGTTAACATGAAAATTTATGTGTGTCCAATTAAAGTAATAATCACGAAGATAGGCCGTCGGGTTCGAGCTCTATCGACTTTTCTTCGGAAATACACTTCACGTCTTTTCACCCCCTAAGAGGTCGAATTTCTAGAAATCCCTTCTTAATGCTCGCCTACGATCTGAGTGGAAACCACACAAATAATTTCACGATTCTAGATCCAGTGGTTCGGGGTGCAGTTTGATATGTAAGTCAGTCAGCTAGGGTTCTCTTTTATACATAGGTTCCAAATGTCACGTATTTCTACAATCGGCTACTATAAATGCTGTAGGCAGTTGCCTGTGCATCTGTTTCGTTTACGTGTTTTCGGAAATGCTAACATCAAAACAACATTAAGCTTTACAATAAAACGGAAACATAACCTATACAGTCATAAATAAGTAACGTGCATCTCGATTAAATTCCCTTGTGTAAGTACAACGTCATAGAATTCGGATTTCACACAAATATACAATCAAATTATTTTGAGGAGTACTGAAACTTATTTACTGTACAACTTTTTTTTTTGCGAATTTATGCACTTCTGTGTATATAAAATAACGTGCTGTACGCTGTCGGAGCACCATTTATTGTTACACAATGTAAGTATGGCAATGTCTAGTAAGACACCCCGACGTCCTACCTTGGGCCTGAAGTAACACTACATCACTTCTGTGTCGAGTCCTATGTCGACCGAGGGCCGCGGTGGCCGAGAGGTCAGACCTCTCGCCTTCAACCAAGGCGATCCGGGTTCGATTCCCGGCGGGGTCGGTCTCCGGATTTTCGCATGTGGGAAACGTGCCGGACTATGCGAGATTTCTCGGGGATCTCCCGTTTTCCCCGCCCTTTCAATCCGGCACTGCTCCATATTCACAACATGTCACCCCCCTCCCCCCCACCATCGTTAAAGACCTAGATGTTGAACGCTGACCAAAATATCTTACTCACTCACCTATGTCGACCGAAGCGTAAGGAAACAACAGTGAATGAATAAGATATTTAGGTCAGCGCTTAATATCTAGTCCTTTTGTGCTGGTGAGGAGTGAAATAAGGTGAAGATGGAGCAGCGCTGGAATGAAAGGCGGGGGAAACGGAAGATCCCCGGGGTAAACCGTCGGACAACAGCATCGTCCGGCCCGATTCCCACATTGGAAAATCCGGGGACCGACCCCTCTGTGTTCCGAACCCGGATCGCCTTGGCAGGAGGTGACCCGCCAGCCGCAGGAACCACAATGAATGTTTCGTCCGTCCAAATGTGTTTTCACGGGTTTCACATAACTTGAGGTGCGTTACGGCATTATTCTTACTTTTTTTTTTTAAGATGTAGATATTTGCGTGGGATTTTTTCCTTAGAGTCCATATTCTTATGTAACCAATAATAACGCACACAGAAGACAATGTTGCTACTGTTAGTGCTGTGCCCGCCATGTTTGATGGCTAGTGTATAATTCGAAACTGCGGTTGTGGCAGCTTTCTTGTGCTAAAGGACATATGTGTAATTTACACTTGGGAGAGATGCAGCACCGATATAATTTTTCAAATTTTTAATCTACCAACAGCTGAAACATTACAGAAACAAAAACGAAAACACAGACACATATTTTATAAGTTCAAGCAATGAAACCAAAGTGCCGAAACGGAATAAATCTAGCTGATAGCGACAGCACAGGCAAAGACCAAATAAGACAGATAAAAAAAACGGAAAGCTGTAACGGAGTCTATGTGCGCAGACAGAAGAACAAAGAACACTGAACTTCAAAAAATGAAGTGAAAAAAAAAAAAAAAAAAAAAAAAAAAAAAAAAAAAAAAAAAAAAAAAAAAAAAAAAAAAAAAAAAAAAAAAAAACGCGCCAAAGAAAATCTCTTTGAGTTCCAGCTAATGAAGACAACTTCATTAGCAGATGCAGCCCTACATTGCGTGCAGTAAAACTATTACAAAATGAAAAAATAATGTTACAAATGTTAACTTTGCATGACTGAAATATGTTTAAGACTTTCAAATATGAAAAAAAAATGTTTTTATTGATACGTTACAATTGGCGCATAGCCTATACTGGTGTATAACACCGTTCATATGTACACGAACAGAAACGTCTGATACGCGTATATTTACAACCATAATGTACCCATCACGTGAACTACTGCACTTCAGATATAAGCATATATACAACCATAATGTGCCATTCAAGTAAACTATTCACTTCTGTGTGTGCCTATCTAATTCCTCTACAGCACAACTAGATGCACCGCAAGTGAAAACTTTGCTTTGCTTCCATAAAAGCTATATTTAAACGGTCCCTTGTACGTCTCGACAGACAGCAGGAATGTTGGAAACACGTGCGTTGTTGAAGATAGTATATGCTGATTCAGGGTGCAGACACAGCACCTCGCGTTCTCGCATACTTCAGCGACTTGCTTGCATGCTCTAAGTGCTCATTACATTTGACCACTCTTACTACTGCATACACTGCCCACCGGCAATTTACTTCTTTTAAAAGAAAACAGTACACGATGCTATTTTGAAATATATCAAACTGAAACAATCGTCTCCATCTTATACATTTAACTTCACTAATATGCTTCCTCAATACATCACAACATTATAGATTATTCTTCGTGGAATGGAATGTCCATTAATATCTTTATAATATCACAATTTTCCCAAACTGCTTAGCATAAAGCTCTACACTGTAATTTTTATTTATTTGTTACTTTTACAAATAATCCTTGTAAAACTACAAAGGTTACCCTTTCAAAAAATACAAGGTATATGTTTGTAAAATTTCAAGTGATAGACTTGTGGTGGCATTTGCAGAAAGGAACCAATTAAATTTTAAATGCTCGTTTAATGGCACCTAAGTTATACATTACTAAACTAGCAATTAAATATTACATGGAATTAATTTGAAAATAAAAAAAATTATTACAAGGAGGCGCTTGGATTCGAATCCGTATCTTTCCCTAGACCTCTTTGACATTGTTGCTTCTTCATTTCAGTTTATTTTTATGTACTCGATGTAGAGTAAGATATGTGATAACATTATTTTTTAATTAAAGTATGCATTTCTGTTGAAAATTCACTTCATTCTAGAAAAATTCGCTACAAAACAAGTAAATTTGCTTTGCTCCCATAAAAGCTTAATTTATGTAAATTATGCGAAACAGTGATTTTGGTAAACTAAAAATTTTCGTATGTTTTATTTACAATGAAAATCATTGTTACTTAACAAATTATTTAACAAGGAATATTTTCCTACGTTTACAAACGTATGTGAAACTACAAAGAAATGCCTTGTAATATTTACAAAAAAAATTTCAGGGCAGGAATTGTCGGTATAATATTCCTTTTGTAGTATTACAGACTTTATCTTTGCAACATTATAAATTACTGATTTTATAAAGAAAACCTTTTTACCTTTATAAGGATTTGAAAAAGTTAAAAGAAAGCATTGCAAATTTAACATATTTTTAGAGTGTAGCCACACACGCCACCAGTAAAACTGTTTGCATAAATTTAGCGTTTTATCATCTAATGTGACCCACTAATTATCTATGTAGTTTTGGACAATGGTTGTCCGTACTCGGCCTGCCGCCAATGTTTTTTTTTCTCGCATATCCGCATTCCGTTTCGGTTCATACGTACCGAAATTCTTTGCTCAGTTTCGTTCCGTCACCGGGTAGTCCAGGAATTCTAGATAAAATAGCGGAAAAAAAAATATATATAGCTGAATTTTAGTACAGACGCTCATTAAGTCATGTTCTATAACATACTAAAAGTTCCCATCGCTACCATGTAAGTATTTCTTGCGGTGACCTTGAAAATACCTTTAAAATCGCTTATATCTCATAATAGGAGCATTTAAGCAAAATATACGCTGTGAGACCACTGAGACCCTTCTGCATCCACATCACGATTACAGAAAAATCCAGCAGCAGTAACACTGGACTTCAAACCTTCTTTTCTTTAGTTTTCCCAAAAACTAACCTTTAACATAGGGAGTGTAAACAAGATAAATTCTTTTCTTTTTCTTTAAATCTTTCTGGTAGTATTTCATAATTGAAAGATCCAAAGTTACAATTAAATATAATTTATTTTTAACTCCTTTTTTCTGAATAATTAAAAAATACTATACAATTTGTATACACAAAGTTTTCAACATTCAACGGTTATATTAACTTCAGATATATCAAAACTATTGGATTTCATTACTCACATTATTTAGAAAATTGAGTTACAGTAAGTAAACATGACTAGAAAACTGCAGTTACAAAATATATAGAGAAAACACACAATAATTTACTTTGTCTCAAATACAAATGCAATATTTTCTGAAACTAATAAACATTTAACTTGTAAGTCTCGACCACGGTCGTAGAAGAACAGGTCTGGACACTCGCCTATCTAACAATGTATTTTGCTTGACCCCCTTGTTGTTTGGCTGTAGTTCGTCAAGTTACCGAGAATGTTGTACTTTTTGGCGCTGTTTTCCGGGCGGTCGGACTCAAACTCCGTCCACTTTTTTCCATTGTTGAATTTATAAAGTAAATAAAGATTGCTGGAGCCTTTTCTTAAATTTGTGAGCGAAGAAAGTATTTCATAAATTGATAAACAATACGTTTTCATAAATTGTTTATCTTAGCGGAAAGGAAGTGGGCGGAGTTTAGTCCGACCGCCGTAACATCAGCGCCAATAAAACACAATATTCTCGGTAACTTGGTGAACTACAGCCAAACAACAAGAGGGTCAAATATCCAGGCGAGTGTCCAGACCTGTTCTTCAACGACTGTGGTCTCGACTATTGCTTTGCCTACATTTGACAACTCCCAAAAGACATAACCTTAAAAATTCCATTTTTCTCTTAGAATCTCACCAAGCCTTAACCTGAGGAGAACATAACCTCCATTATATAAAAAAGGCAAACAGTTTTCAACTCTACATTTTATAAATGTACTTTGGCGACAGCAGGGAAACTAACCATCACGGCCAAAATAAAATGACGATTTAACATCTAAATATTTATAAGCTTGCGAAATATTACGCAAATGTATGCCAATCACAACCGTCATGGCAAATTGAAGACAAAATATCAGTAGTCAATTTCCTTACGAGCCACAACCATGATAGAACTTAACCTCTGTAGCCAAACACATGGAACAAAACCAGAAAGGTTCAAGTACAAATTATTACAAAACCATGTTCATTTTAACTTAATATGTGACCTGCAGCACCTAATCTCCTGGCCTTAATATGGCAATATGAATACTTATCTTAAACAAACAGCATCATCCCCCAAAGCCTGTCAACAAATCCAGAAAAAATCCGGTCATTTATAGTTGATCCCTCACTCCCCTACTTTTTCAAAACGGTGGTGGGATCTAGGTTCAAACGAAAGTCTGTTGAAAAGATCACGTGGCGCATCGGTGATTGGAGCTTAACCAACCAGAAGCTTCTACAACATTATGTAGAAACACTACCGAATTCCCTTCCTCTGCTGATCGCCATTTCTCCTCACTGTCGACGTCACAGTTCAGTCCAACAGCACACTGTCTCTACCTGCCTCCAGCTGGGAACATTGAAGCACATCTCTGAATAGTGAAGGTACATAGTTATTAAATTTAACGTACATTTTTCAATGTCTGTTCACACCGTCATGGGAATCCATAACATCGCACACAAATACCAGGTAAGCGTCCAATAATCTATATTTATGTACTAGGCGAAAATATGTCCATGTTGATTTCCACATAGGAAAACAATACGTCGTAAACAGGAACGTTAGCCACATTCCGATGTCAAATAGACACCGCCTCACCTGTACAGAAATACTGGACATTAAGTTTCTACGAATAAGGTCCTTGTCAATTTTACCGTCAGACCTCTCCTTCTCCTTAAAAATGCAGTAGTTATAAACCCATATCGATGGACTCAACTATGTGACGCTTATTTCCACACCGTTGAGGTAAAACCTACGGTAAGGTTTTTTTTTTTTCGTGGCATTCTCTGTAGGCAGAATCCACAAACGCCAATATAATATTTCAGGCTGAAACAACAACAAATCAGTGCAGTCTTACTCTTTTTGCAGCTCCTTGAATCTCCCCTGACTCGACACTTGATTCATTTTGTGATATGAATGATTTACTAGTTTCCACTTCATTACCGCTAACGTGATCACCTTCGTTGCTTTTGTCACTGCCTTCGCAATCTCCTACTGCTACGGCTGATTTAGTCATACTGTGTTAAATATATGTTTCCTGCACTCTAATTTTTTTTTTTTAATTTACAGGGGTATTCTTTGTAAAATCATTAGTTTATGAAGTTACAAAGGTAAACTTTGTAATACTACAAAGGAATTCTCTGTACTTATATACCGACAGTTCCTGCACTGTAAATTATTTTGTAAAATGTGACAAGGCACTTCTTCGTAGTTGTACAAACTTTTGTAAATGTTGAAAATTTTCCTTGTAAAATTATTAGTTTATAATGTTAAAAGGATTTTGTTTAAAAAAAACTTAGAAAAATGTGTAGCCTGCAAAAATCGTAAGTTCGCCAAAAATTACTTATGCACAGATCACAACCTCTGAAAAGTATTTTTTGGGAATAAAGTGAATGTTTATATTAATCGCGTGCATTAAAAGAAACAATTATAACTGAACTGTTTACTGAATGTATTTAAATAAATAAGTCGCAGTTCCCAATTTTTTTTCAAAATAATCTCATATATACGTCCTTTATTAAAAAGTTATTTGATAAATACGTTTAGTGATATTTATGAAGTACAATGAACATTTTTTTTTTTTTTTTTACCTTGTTGAAAGTACAGCTACAAGGCTAGTCCTTGTAATTTTACATACTTTGTATTTTACCACAAGGACAACCATTGTAGTTTTTCAAGGAATTTCTTTGGCAACTGAGTTTCCAAGGCTTTTCTTTGTAAAAGTACAAGCAATTTTTTATCGACATCTTCACCTTCAGTATCTGGCTTCCTAGCATTTTCGCACAAAACGCCACTGCAGCGCACACATTTATGTGAACACCTCAACCCTGTATTGCAGCACCCACGTGCTTCACCACAGACCTTCTAACAGCCGCAGAAAATTGTGTCCAGAATATTTAGTGCTGCTAGTCCTACGGTTGGTGCAATAGGAGATAAGCGTGATTCTGTACGCCAGCCCCAGTCTTCGGGAAACAATTTATTCGCGCTCCATAACTGTACCTGATGATAAACACAAAAACTGTGAAGCTTTGCAGTGTTTTGTGTGGGTGACAGTGCTGATAGTCGTTTTACGTACCTACAACATCTTTTTTAAAACATGCTTACCGATAATTGTTTAGTGACTTGACTTGTTCATGATGTGAGCTATATATATCAAAACAATTTTTTCTCCAGCTTCAATAATTTTCTTTTGTGAAGCTTTTGCCATTTTAAACGTCTGAGCTGCGTTGGCGATGTCTTCTCTCTTTTCGAGCAGTTTACTTAATGCTATTATTTCCGTTACTGAAAATAGCTGGAGTACAATCACAGGCTGAAAAAAGCATGCAGGAATTCAATATTTTCCTTAATCATACGCTTATTATTTAGACTATGAGACGAATACAGCGTGGTTTAGATCTTACCTCTTCCTGGTTTCAAGAAAAGTATTTCTGATGTCGCAGGTACAAATGCTACCAATAAAACTAAAAATTCGATGTCCTTTCCAACAACGGTACAGTTTTCCTCAAACTGCTAACCGTCAATGGTGGTTTGGATAGTAAGTACATCTGCATCCCCATCTGCTTGTTTTACATTCATACAATTTAAACTAACTTTTCCAGTAGGAGATATATCAGGTTTCATTTGTCATGATTGTTTAACAAGAAGTTTACTTGGACCACAGCCAAATGCATATCCTCGTAAAAGTCAATGTTTGGAAAACATTTTTCAGAACACCTTCAAGATCGTTCTACTTCTTTAGTATTGCAGTCATTTTCCACATATCCATAAAAACAATCTCTCAATTTTCTCCGAAGTGTTTCTTGATGTAAGAAATGTTGACTCTGAAAGGGTCCTGTAAGTTCCACCAGCTGGCCATAAAACACGATGCAAGGGCCAACCTCCATCAATAATGTATGACTTGGGACTCGTCACATCATCATCTTGCTTCTTTTCAAACAGTGTGTACAATGCGGCTTTGTTTGTTTTCATTATTTCACTTTCATCAAACAAAGTTAAACGATAAGGAGACAATGCAAACTGAAAAAATAACCTTGTAAATCCTCCTGTGTTTTCATCAAATCCTATATGTATTACTATGATAGAGGATCGGCGATCACACAATAATCCTTGACTGAAGTGATTTGTTACACATGGGTGAAGTCTGCACTCTGTCTCGACGTAACGGTTTAGCTTCACCAAATTTTCCCAGCATTATTTTTTAAGGTTCTGCAGCTGACTGTGTATGCCTCATGGCAATTTATTTTCTCATCTCCCACTATCCCAGTTGAGATTGACATACATTTGCCAGTGACAAGGAAAAGTGAATTTATAGCAAACTATGATTCCTTATGTTGCTCGTAACTGTCAGTGTTCTCCCTGCACAAGTTTTCCAAGCTCTCTATGATACTAAAATAATTCCTCCACCAATCCATTTCGCAAGGATACTACGCTGTCCGTTATTCCCCTTCCACGAGTTAAGCCATCTGATGTCTTCATTGTCCTGTTCAGTGTTTGCTCAATTGTCAGATCTGCCCAAGAACCGTGGCCAGAATTTGTATCTTCGTCGTACGTGAAAATGCCTATTAGAGTACCCAAATCTTTTTGTTTTACTGACACAAAATTGTCTGCATTGTAACATTTACCACGCAGTAGGCAGTCTTCGTCACTTGTCTCAATTGTTAAGCGTCATACCAAGCTTAACACGCCCCGTTAAATTATACAAATTTAAAACTATAAATAAAATAATAAAAATTCACTTTCATATTTGAAGCACTGTTGTCTATGAACTTCCTCGCACAAACCAATATTTAATTGTATTTAAATTGAACTGATCGTTTACTTTGGAACGAACTAAACATGTAGAGAGTACAAACATGTTTCGCGCAAGAAAATAATTGTATACTTGCATTCACTCCTGGCAAGCAGAAAGAACCTCTCAACCTTCGTCAGCTTGGGTTACTACAACTTCTAGCTCTCCGTTGTTCTCCGGCAGACGTAGTTCGCCAATCCGTCACATTCAGCAGCACATCCCGGAGCTCTCTCGTGGTGACGAGTACTATTGTAGAATGTCATATTTATAGTATGAACACCATTTTAGAATTCTGTGTAACAGAAGATTAGCCGAACCATGATTGTGGCAGAGCGGAGTATTAGCAGGTGTGTATGTTTGGCCACAAAAAGATGAAGCTTTTGTTAATTTTTATCTGTGATGTGTCCTCAACTTTTCGTAGAGTTATTGTATATACGCCTACAGGTGATGCCAAGTAAAAAAAAGTGCGGTACGTTTTATCTCTATGGTGTGGAAATTAGCGTCACGCTGTCGAGTCCTTTGAAATTAGTTAATAACTACGTACTGCATTTTCAAGGAAAATTATTAGCCTGACAGTAAAATTGATAAAGAATTTTTTTGTGGAAAATTTAATTTCAAATATACTTTGTTCAGCGTATAATTTTTGTAAACGCTGCCTGTTATGTGATATAAGCAATATATCAGCTTCAAGGTATTTTCAAGGTCACAGCAAGGAAAGCTCACATGGTATCGATGTGAACTTTTCGTAGGTTAAAGAGCAAGTCTTTATGAGCATATGTGCCAAAATTCAGCTATCTATTTTTTTCTGTTATTTGCTAAAATAGTATCTAAAATGACTGGACTACGGGTGTCTAATTTCTGCATGGTCATTATAATTTCGGGTTAGGTAACATAACATTGTTAGATGTGAAAAGTAAAACTGGGTTGTGTATTCTTCGAAACGTTGATACAGCTTACATGTCTGCAAAATGAAACAAACAACGGTAATGCTTACAAAATAAAAATATCACAATTTTTATTATATTTTAAGAAACTGTGATGTGAATTATCGAAAGATTTGCAGTCTTTCATTGTTATATTCAGATCTTGGCTATCTAGATTTGGCCACGCTGTATTGGTAGGAAGAAAAAACGTTTCGCCTGGGATTGTAGCAGAATTTCAAACCTGATGATGCCTGCCTGCTGCAGTGCGTGGCGAAACGTCGGTACTTTCTACTACTTACGAAGCGATTAAGTCTCCAAAGTCAAGATAATATAATCATCATATTTTTTGTGATTGACTTAATATGATTTTATAAAAAGATAAGTGCAAAGTAATAACGACATAAATTAAGTTTTTATCATTCGTTTTGCTGACAATTCCACCTACGTAGACTAGGTTACCAAATTTACAATGTGTCAGTTCAAGAATTTTTGAATCCCTGTCGTTAGTCATTGCTTGATAAATGCATAAATATATTGAAATATACCGTAATTGAACACGAAATTGCCTACAGAGGATACCAAATATTCATTAAGTTTGTACAAGTAATTTTGAATACCTATCGTTAGTCACGGCTTGAAAATTGCAATCAAATATAGAAATATATTGTAACTAAACATGAAATCAACCCTTTTTTTATTTTTTGTAATGGATTCGTAAGTCTATAGATGTAAGAAATTTTTTTTCGCAATTCTGTATTTAACAATAATCGGTCGTTTTTTTTTTTTTTTTCATGAAATGTTATGATGCAATTTGTTTACTTCACAACTCAGGTAAAAGTACAAGGAGAGTAATTTTCACTATCTTGAGAAACAAGATTTCACCTGTTTTCAGGCTAAACGTAATTGTTTAGGACAATTACCATACTTCTAAATTTATTAAGTGTTATAAGAAAATGTTCATAGGGGTTTCGCATACGTACTATTTTAGTTTGGTCTAAATTGTCTGAGGTTGCAAAAACACCGGAATAATATTTAATGTAAATAAATTTTGTTGCTTGTAATAGTTACGAAAAGCTTAGAAACATTTATTTTCGAATTGATTCACAATACGTGTCGAAAATTCTAAATGCATATGCTGACCACGATTTTAAACAGGAATTCGCAACAATTTCTAAAATGCATACCGGTATGCTTAGCGACAGATGTAATTATACCAAGAAGCAACGGCGTTATAAATTTAAGCACATCATTCAAGCGCAGCAAACTTATACTGTAGGAAGTTTGTACACTGGAAGGTGATTTTGAATACTTGGTTTAACCAAAGAATGTACTCTTAAGTAGCTAAAGTTATTTTACTAGATTTACAAGTAATCGCATTTTAAAGAAAATCCTACCCGGGACTTAAATAATAAGGTCTTCTATACATACAGGCTCATATTACATTAAAACGACTTTACTTTATTAAAATATACTGTTTCAATATCTGTGTTTTACATAGCAACATCGTGTTTGTTACATTGCTGTCGCACAAATAAGAATGCCTGAACAATTAACGTGACAAGTCTCTGGGATGTCTATTAAAACTGTAATTTGTTTAACTAGGATTAATAAACAGTTATTCGTTTTCCTTTTAACCGCCCAAAAGTAATAAACCAGTGTCTCAATTAGCCGCAAATACAACGGGTGTTTCGGTCCCACGTAACAAACAACTCCTCCTAATTCCATTATGCACTTTAATTACAATTTCATCCTGGTAACAGATGAGAAAATTGAACGAGCAACAGTAACTTGGTTTCTCATTTGTCATTAAATATTGCTTTTAAAACCATGTGAAACTCTAAAAGCATTTAATGATTTACGCCATTTTTTTGTTCATTGAAAGTCAAATGACACTCGTTTAGTCATTTCTTGTGTAAATACTGTGTTATGTAAAAGAAAACGCGTTAAATTCGTAAATACATGCAGGCTGTAAAAATTATTCGCCAGCGGAAATTCTTTAATAATATGTAACAAACGTAGTCAATGTGCTGAGTTTTTATTTTGAAGGACGTGCCGCAACAATTTGAGATTAACTGCAGTAGGCCGATTCTCAAACGATAAAATAAACCTATCAATATTGAATAAATTTTATGCTGCAATAAAAAGTTTATTCTGATAAGTACCTTGTCTGAATTTAGAACACAATACACTTAACAGGTTGGTTGGCATCCGCATTGTTCAAGAAAATGTTTAAGTCTTCAACTACTATTGAAATCATTACCACGTGGACTGGACGAAACCAGATAACATTTTATCTTCAAGGAAAATGGGAAAACATCAGGAAGAAACATTTTACACACACAAACACACACACACACAAACACACACACACAAACACCATTGCTGCAAGGTCGTATGTTCAAAATACTTCTTCAGTTTGTAGCTAGTCATTGCAAGAATCGTTCAAAAATAAGGAACATTCTGGTGTCCTATATCATTTCACAATTTATAACATTATTCTGAACCAATCTCGTGTTTTCAGCTATACGCCTATAGTAAATATTATTTCAGCAAATGTGCTAACAGTTAAGAGTTCATGTACATTAAACTAGTTATTTTAGTGCTTATCAAGTTAATAAATCTTTAGTCGTTACGAATTACGAACTAAAATCTTCCGCACATTTATCGATGGATCTCAGCATGATATAACTATAAATGGAGTGTAAAATTAATACATACTACTGATAATTTTAATAGCAGCGTTTATTGACATCATTTCACAACAATTTTTTTGTCTGTATTAAAGATATTTGGACTGAAACGTGAATAGTAGTAACATAGTAAATGTAAATTTAAAATTAATTAACTGTTCGAACCTGGGAAAATAAGAATTGTATAAGATTGTACATTATGTTCTTTGTTTATTTGTTTAGCACATTTCATTACTACATTAAAACCGCATGCCAAAGAGGAAAAAGGGTAGGCGAAAAATACAAAAATTAACTATATTTACAACCTGGTAACCACACTGATCAGTTCTTGTGGTAAACAAAAAATACGATCTGCGTACAATTACCAAACCAAAAGTATCCGTTATTATAAAAGTGGTAAACAATAGACTACAAAAAAACGTTAGCGCTTGTAATGGATGGTACGTACAGTAGCCTACACAGAGAAACGTAAAAGCATTATATGACAAAACAATATAAAGATAAAAACGTGCAATATTCACCTCATGAAATTAAAAGAAAACTGAGTTAAAGTTCCTCCTACAACGATAGACTACGAAGACTGACATCCGAATCTTCTAAAGTTTGAATTTTCTATCGTGTTTGTGTAGTGAACAGTACTTTTTTTCTGTTAAGCTGTAAAGCGTACATCCTTCAGCGCACATCGCATGCGACAGCTGCAGGAGACAGCAGTGTTCTTATCCGTACAGAGTTTCTCGTCCCTGGCGTGATCGCCAAAGCGGAAGGTTGCGTTCCAAGGAAAGAAATCTTTGTGACGTAACGGATATCCTGATCTAGTGCAGTGTTTCGTGTGTACGCTTTGTACGAAACTGCTGTCACATGAATGTCGCCGTGCTCTACTGTTCCCTCACGTCTGGCCCCAAATTAGTTAAATATAAAGCAAGTGTCAATACAGGTTTATTAAAAAGGCAGATACTATTTTTCTATTATGCATTGATTCATTCAAGGTTACGACGAACAGTGAAACAACAAAATAACCGTACTAATTGTTGGATAAATATATCAGTTTTTCTTATTATTAGCTGCTGCTGTTGATGGATCCTTTTTTATATATAGTTTTACTGTGAAAATTTTTATTAAACGTTTTGTTGTTCAATTAAGGCAACAGGAATCGTCCATTCTAAATGTCATAGTTGTCATACACAACGACAGTTAAACTTTAACGCTAATAACCCATATTTACGGATATGCTGTGATAATCTGTATTATCTTTTATAGACACTTAATATGGAAATTCTAGTTGTACGTTAAAATAACAGAATCTTCTCGGGTTTCCTGCTCTGGACTTGTTTGCCGTGTAGATATTTCCGACGAAGTGCAATGTGTTTCTCGCCGTAACATTGCAAATTCTAAATACTGACCACAGCCTAACTTTTTTCAAACAGCATTAATTTTAAATAAAGTTAAATTCATTTCAAGCACAACTTTCTCTTCTAACCATGAATGATTGAAAATTGTGTAACAAGTTGTTTAAATTCTAATTTTACTTTCCAAGAAAACACATGTCATCAGCTTTTGCTATACAGCAAAAAATTGGTCAACAAATTGCAATTAAATTTTGGTTAATTATAATTAATGACAGATTATTTCTGTAACTGTTCGTTGTCACAAAGAGCAGACAGAATTCAGCTTAATTAGCAATAAACTTATTTTTCTGGTGAAATTAATCAATGAAAATGAAGTTTTCGCGTTATGTTTTTAAGGTATGACTGTTTTACGAAAGAAAAGATATTGAAAGTACTTAAAATTAATGCAAGTATAATAATTGTGTTAGCAGTTTTCAGCATTTGTAAGAAAAGAGACATATTTTCTACATTCCAAGAAACTGCTATTATATGTTAATATTTCACATTTTTTTATTGGCTTCTAACAAACTTCACTGGACGGAAAGCTATGCAGACGCCGCTCTGTAATAAGAGGACTTAATATGGAACCCAGGTAACAGGTATGTTTACACATGAAACTTCAGAAATATAGCTCTAGTTATTAGTGAGACTAGAATACTAGACATGTGCGCATAAATTTTTCTGGAAAATTGAAAGACACTCTGGACATAACAAACAAGTAAATTTGGTGTAGTTGCAGATGCATACGTACAGAACTGTACACATCTATACTCCTACATGTAAATATCCACGTGAAGCTCATTATCTTGCAGTTGTTACAATTAATACAACTTCCGTCCTTTAATAATATTTTTTATAATTTTTTTTAAGTAGTAGGCAAACCTAAAATATTTGTGTTGTTCTTGTGGACGAATAGTTTTCTTGTTTTAATAAAGAAAAAAATTTACGAAAGAAAAAAACAGGACATTGATGAATTTCCACGCTTTGCTTAAAAAGTACAGATTAACAGATTCTGCGTTACTTCGCGAAAGGCTAGAATCTACTGACGTGACGCTGTAGGCTTGGACCTTCATATATATGTTTCCCCATACTACAAAAAAGTGAGAGTTTTAAAACTGACCTTACATCATCAGTTGAAAAAGTCCTTCGGGAATACCACACAAATCGTTCGTCAGGAGCAGGGAAACCAATTGAACTCGCAGTAAACTGACGTCCAATCTGTTATAAGAAAATAACGCGTACATTACAAGTCCCTATAACTAATTGGTCTGCATCTTCAAAAGTTCCTACTTCTTAAGAGTACGTTTCGCTTCTACGTGTTGATTTTCTGGTTTTCCTTGCCCGTTATTGTTTGACGACTTAAATCTTCTAAAGTACTACAGTGAAAACATGGCTATTTATCTTTCCTTTACATAGGCGTATAAGAGTGAACAAGTGAACTAAGAACTCGCAACTACGACGTTTTTGTAAAAATTTACAAAATTGATGCGATTGTACCGAAATGCTAATCAATTGATGTAAAAAATATTTTAATTTAATGTAATATGGACGGACTTTTAGTTTACATAGTAACAATATTATTACTTTTCTACAAAATTAACTATAATTTGTAACAAAACATGTAAGTATTTTATAACAATAACACTTTCACACATAGTAAGTAGGCATATACATATTTGGTTTGGTTATTATAAACTAAGCTAGTTAAAAAGCGTGCATCTAATTTCGGTAAATTTTTTATTTCAGTGAGTTTATTTTATTTTTATTCTTTTTTAACTAAAGCGGTAGGTCATTAATGTTAACAAAACATGTACGGTTATTGTAATGGTTATTTGTATTCTGCCTGTCTTGTTATAATAATATATTACAAGGAATATGAAACACACATTGACAGCATTAAAATTAAAAATTCTACTTTGTCTTTAAATATAAAAACCACATTTAATTTAACTCGTTTCGTCCAATTAGAGGATGGCCACCCCCTTTAATTTAGTGACAGATGAATGCCTCAACTAGCATTTCATTTGGCTTTGAAGACCCTAATATCATAAATCAATGTTTAGAGTATTGTCATTTTCGATAATTCAGTTTCCGATATTTAGATAAAAATTGGTTATAAAACTCGATATTTAAAGTGTTATTACTTCCTAAATTACAAACCTAGGTACTAAGTCACCTATATATACAGAATGCTCATAAATGTTTGCCCTAGTAATAAAATAGTATAACTTTTGATTAGCTGTACATAACTAAACATGCATTGAAATACTACTGCAAAAACTCATACAATTTCATACCACGTAGAGAATGCACTCAATAACTTAAACATGTGCACTCCTGGTAGGACGCAAAATATCCAAATAGTATTCAATATCATGCCACACATAACGCAACATTTCCAGCGTGATACCAGCAATAGCACCTCTGATGCGTTGTCGTAATGTGATAACATCGGAAAGAGTTGTTTGGCACACATCTTTCACATACCCCCCCCCCAAAAAATATAAGAAGGTAATCTCCGGAGATGCTGGGAATCATGTAATTGTGCCATCTCTGCCACTACAAACATTTGAAAACGTTTCATTCAGATAATGACAAACATGAAGAGCCCAATGAGGGAGAGCGCTGTCTTGCTGAAAAATGACAAGCTGCTGCATTTCCTGTAGCAGAGGAATGGAAAAATTTATCAACTTGTCTAGGTACACATTTCCTGTAATGTTTATTTTTTTTAGGAAGATAAATGGGCCAATCACTTGTTCACATATTACCCCGCAACACATATTAAATTTTGGACTGTCCCGAATGTGAACTCGTTCGGCATGTGGGTTTTCTGAACCCCAAATACGGACATTGTGCCTGTTCACATTTCCGCTAACGTGAACGGCAGCTTCATCAGAAAAACACCCTCGATTCAATAAATCATTGTCCTCATAAGTCCGCTGCAACATGTCGATAGCAAATTGTTCACGTCTTGAATAATCATCTGGCTGTGACGCCTGCACAATTTGGAGTTTGTATGCATACAATTTTAAGATGTTTGCATATCACTTTATACACTGCTCCTTGACACTACAAGTTGGCGCGATGGTTGTCACATGGATTTTTTATGGCGTCCTGGTGAATGCGGACTGAATCGCCTGCACAGTTTCGTCCGAAACTTATGGCTTGCCACTGCTTGTTCCCTTTTTAACGGACTCCGGTGCTAAAAAGGTTTTCATCCATTTCTTGTTTACCGTAACATCAGATGGTGTCTTTTCATAACGAGTTCTGAACATTCGCTGCACACGAATAGGGGATTTTGTTTCTGTCAGCCACACGACACACTGCGCTTTTTCCTGCAGGGAAGCCATTTCGACGTGACAGCTCACACAACGCTTCTAGCAGCGAATGTGTTGGTGAGGAGGACACAACTGTGGAGAAACTTTATGAGTTTACAAGTATATCTCTAACAAAAACACACTTAGTATCAAAACTATGATTCTTATAACTTACTGAAATCAGAGTAAACAATTATGAAAAACCTGTATTTTCTACTTTATTTTTCATAAGGGATCACCTCTCAGTGTTTGTACCTGTAATTCAGGAACACTCTGTAGTTTGGCTGGATTTAGTTGCTTGGACATACTCTATTGTGAAATGAATGTCTGTTAAAGAAAACTAAACCATTAACAGGAAACCATAAAAACCAGCGTATGCTTTAGTCAACGGGATACATACACAACATAAAATTCTAAAATGGAATCGGGTCAAATAAAACAAGAAACAAGCATAATAAATGAAAATAATAAAAATAAATAATTTAAATAAACCACGTAACATGCGACACAGCGATGAGACGAAAGACACAACAAAGAGACAAAACGAAAGACAACAGATATCAGACACAAACAGAAAAAAACGAACGACACAACGATGAGACGAAACAAAAAACAGTAGTTTTCTAGACCGACAATGTTACGACTTTTCGGAAACTGGAATCTGTTCCCACCATCAGGTAGACACTAAAGGTTCAGGAACACGAGTGCGACTGATGAGAAGACGCCGCCGAATTCTCATATGTCATTCGAGGCAGTGCGGTTCACGAGACAGAGAACCAAAGTTCCCATAACTCGTTGGGAGTATCTAGAATCCGACTGTCTAGTTGTAAATCATTGAACTGGCGGAGGGGCGCGTGTATCTGTACTAGCTGGGCTCCGGACCCGTATTTAAGGCTGGAAGGGAGTTGTTGCCATAATTAATACATTACGTGTAGGTGTATCGGCGGGGAGTGTAGCTCCCACCAGCCACTGGGACTGGCGTGATGTAGTGTCGTGTTGTCTGTATAAGTGAGGTGAGTGCTGTCGGCAAGTGACTAGTTAAACTCGTAGAGTACTAGTGTGTGATTTCCCTACAGCAGTGAATGCCAGGCCCGTCACTACCAATTCATCACGTGATCGTTTGTGAATTAAATTCACGTATTAGCAACCCTTTCCTGGCGCCAAAAAGTACCAAGACTTAGAGCCTTGGTCAAAGTCATGGTTAACCAGTGTGTGCATTGACATGCATCTGTCCTAGGGCCTTCATTGCTGCCAGGTGCAAGTGGCTCTCATGGGGAGAGAGAACATGTTAGTTAGTGACATTTGACTGGTACCAAGTGTACCAAAACTAAGAGTATTGGTCAAAGTCATAGCTAACCAGTGTGTGCATTGGCATGCATCTGCCCTAGGGCCTTCATTTCTGCCAGGTGCAAGTGGCTCTCATGGGGAGAGATAACATGTTAGTGACATTTGACTGGTGACAAGTGTACCAAAACTAAGAGTATTGGTCAAAGTCATGGCTAACCAGTGTGTGGATTGGCATGCATCTGCCCTAGGGCCTTCATTGCTGCCAGGTGCAAGTGGCTCTCATGGGGAGAGAGAACATGTTAGTTAGTGACATTTGACTGGCGCCAAGTGTACCAAAACTAAGAGTATTGGTCAAAGTCATGGCTAACCAGTGTGTGCACTGGAATGCATCTGCCCTAGGGCCTTCATCGCTGCCAAGTGCAAGTGGCTCTCATGGGGAGAGAGAACATGTTAGTGACATTTGACTGATGCCAATTGTACCAAATCTAAGAGTATTGGTCAAAGTCATGGCTAACCAGTGTGTGCACTGAAATGCATCTGCCATAGGGCCTTCATCGCTGCCAAGTGCAAGCGGGTGATTGTATTATAAAAACTATTTTTATAAATATGATCTTTTGATTTTATCTTAGATTTTTTGTTTTGCAATTTATTTTCTTATTATTTACCAGCCCCCAGAGCCTCGCCCTGACGAACCGCACATGCCATCCGGCCTGGATTCCTGGTGACAGTGCGGGGCCCACACTGTCTGCCAGTGCATCTGTGTTGCTTGCCCTAGCGAGATGAGAAAAGTGTGTGTATGTCCGCGCCCCGCCAGGAGATTTTGTAAACCATGACGAGGTCCGGGTCGTCGTTGATTGGTTAGCATATCCAGCCTATCTAGAGAGGCGCAGTGTTGGGCCTGTTTATTGAGTTCCGCACCGTTCAGGAGGCCTTGGGGAGAGTAGTTTTATTTAAACGTCTTCGCGCCGGTTCCGGACCGAGCTAAAAATTTCGGGTTGAAAAGTCGCAGTGGAAAAATTAGTTATTATTGTAGAGAATGTAAGGATTCCCGTCTGCCTAGTAAAAGCCAGACTTTAATCCTGTTATTCGTGGTAGCCTAATGCTCGTTGGGGCCCTAAACGCGTAGAGGCACTAGAATAGACCCCGATGTGGGCCACCTAGGCATCAGTCGCCCTGCGGGAACAGCAAGAGCCCAGGCCGAGTTTGCACCACGCCTCGTTGTACGGTCTTACAGGCGACACTCGGGTCGCTACGCCCCGTCCTATCCGCAAGTGAGAAGCTTTTAATGTCCTGGTATCGTGAGAGGTTAGCACAAACGAGGGGGAAAGGCAGCGAAGGTAATCGTGACAGGAGTCATGCCCCGTGAGTGTAGTTTGTTAGGAAAAAACGTAGTTGTAGATGAGAAGACTGGAAAACCATGGGATTATATAGGGTAAACCACCATATACTGCTCAGCCAATGGGGGACGAGCTGTCTCCTGATTGGTCGCGCAGCATAGATTGGCTCAGATTGGTTGTGACGGGTTGTGAGTATTTTTTTTTTTTTGTTTTGTGCTATAAGGTTGTTTCTCTCGTAATCAATGGGATCCACATATTTTTTAATTCAATAGTACTGAAAATATTGCTAATGATAATAATAAAGGCTGATTCTTTGATGTTTCTTTTAATTTTGTCAGTTTCCTGTGTAAGTGGTTTTGAGTCTTCCCAAATAATTTTGTGGCAATATTCTCATGCATTTTGGCCAGTCTTGATTTTTGGGTTTCGCCTTTCTTGCAAATGTTTTTAAGTTCTTTGATTCGGGTTGATAAAGCTCTGCCTGTTTCACCAATGTATGTATGGCCACATTCGCAGGGTATCTGATATACACAGCTGTGAGTTTGTAGTTTTTCTCCTGTGGCTGGTTTCCAACCTGGTGACCATACTTTTAACTGTAGATTTGGATCGGAATGCGGTTTTAAATCTGTGTCTTTTTCCCAGATGTCTTTTTTTTTTTTTTTTTTTTTTTTTTTTTTTTTTTTTTTGGCTTGATCATATAGATTAACTAGGGTTCCTGCTGGTTTTTCCATTTCTGTGGGCTTAAGTGTTCTGTTAGTTTTCATGTGCTGTTTGATGGTGTTTGCCGGGTAACCATTGGTTGTGTGTTCTTTCTTTCTTGGTTGTGTTCTGCCACTACAGATTTCTTGTTGGAACTAATAATCTCAGCACGGTTGGCTAGTGTGCGAATTGTGCCAGTTTTTGTGTTTTAGGGTGGTTGGAAGCAAAATGTAGGTATTGGCCTGTATGTGTATGTTTCCCGTATACTTTAGTTTCCGGACTGCTGTTGTCTCTGCTAACTAGGACGTCCAGAAAAGGAATGCTTCCATTGGTTTATTTGTCGTAGGTGAACTTGATTGGGGCCCCCATGAGTTTAGGAAGTTCACAAATTCATCCAGGGTTTCAGGTCCATGTTGCCAGATTGTAAAAGTGTCGTCTACATAACGAAGCCAGATTTTAGGACGGGTATTGCTTTTGCTGAGTGCTTTCTGCTCAAAGTTTTCCATTAATGTATTCGCCATGAATGGTGAAAGTGAAAAGCCCATTGCCATGCCGTCTGTTTGTTTGTAGAAACTGTCATTAAACTGGAAATATGTTGTGGTGACAAAGGGTAATCATATCTATGATGGATGGAATTGGTATAGTTGTTCTGTCCTTTAGAGTTGGATCAGCTTTCAATTTGGCCTTGACAGTGTTGAGAGTTTCAGCCACAGGTACATTGGTGAAAAGAGGCTTTCGACGTCGAAATTCACTTTAGGGTGTCAGTGTTTTCTATTTTCAAAGTTTTATCTATGGATATTAAGTGACTAGAGTCTTTGACAAAAGTTGGTGTCTGGCCTGCGAGGGGTTTAACAATATTCAGGAGATATTTTGATAGTTTTTGGCATGGGGCATTGCAGCAGCTGATGATCGGGCGCAGAGGCATGTCGGGTTTATGGATTTTCGGCAGACCATGGGGTGATCTAAAGCTGTGTGGCGTCAGCTCTGATCTTGTTTTATATGGGATGTGACTTTTATGTTTTGTTCAAAGTTTGGTACACTTTTCGTTCTATACTGGCAGTTGGGTCTTTTCCAAGATGTGTGTATTGTTCAGTGGCGATCAGATCTGTGATTTTTTTTTTATAGTCTTGATTTATCTAGCACCACAGTAGCACGACCCTTGTCTGCTGGAAGGATTACAATATCAGGGTTGGATTTCAGAGTTTTGATGACTTTGAGTTCATCGCAAGAGACATTAGGTTTTTGTGAGCCAGCTAAGGTAATCGCTGTGCGCACAGTCAGCGAAATTCGTCTTTTTTTTAGCAGCAAAGTCATTCATTTCAAAATGGAGTATGTCCAAGCAACTAAATCCAGTCATGCACTCCCACTTCACAGTAATTTTAAAGATGACTCTGTAGTTTAGTTCATCTAAAACTCATTATAAAACCGTAGCGCGAAATGTTGGAAAATACCCCAACCGTAGTTTAATATTAGAGCGTCAACAACTTACAGGCTTACACTAGTGTAACAGTTTTGCATTGTCTGCGTAACGTCTCAGTAAGTTATACGTATTTCAACTCAGTGCTCTTGGTTGTAATTTGTTCACACGACACAGCGTGGTTTACTGTCTTACATGGTTTCAGTCACTTGTTCCAATGCTATGTGGGCCATAAGTTTGCACTCAAAACCATTTCGTGCAGACAATCTTTTGAGTAGTTTATTTGAAGCCAAGATGTACCGTATTGGTAAGGGCAATCCAGGAGCTTGAATCTTATCCGTTATCGCCTCTACAGCTCCAATTTTTCTTGCCGTCTGCTCCTTTCTTCAGCTTTCAGGGAATCGTTTTAATGATAATAACGTTAAAGTAATGCTTCGTTTATCTCTGGTTCATCAAACGGAATTCTGCAGCTCGAAATTTATGGCGAATAAATCGTTTTGAACGGTTTTTGTTGTAACAGGAAAAACATTTGAAACGAAGTTAAATTACAAAACGACGTTTTAAACGAGAATCGTATGCAGGTGAAATTAAAACGGTTGCAAAATAGTTGAATTACATATGTGCATCTGAGTTCAACACATTGTTTGGCTGCTGAGAGGACGCTAAATATAAAGTGAGTATTATAATTTTATTAAATAGTTGTGGAAACGCAATACCGCACTCATAATGATTTCTCGAAGTTTAAGTTTCTTCAATAAATTATTGAATTACTAGACAACGTTTTATCCAGTCTTTCAAAAACAATTATTATTTTTTTTTTTCATCTTCAGACACTGTTTCTTCATACTTGAGTTAATTTTTTCCTTAAATTGTTGAAGCAGGAGCTTTGAAGTGGCAGCTTTGTTGTGGAATTCAGTTAGCATTGTTTAGGAATAACTTTGCTCCAGAGGAATTTGAATTTCCTGTAGTCGCCAGTGGCACGGCGCCCATTGTGGTCTCATGCGCCGACTTCAAAAGCACCGGCTTCCCCGCTCTCTTCCTCCGTTGCGAGAGAGAGCCATATTTTTTTATGTATTTCTCTCATTGTCCGCGGCTGTTGAGTGGCACAAAAATTAGTACAATGTGTTTATATATATATATATATATATATATATATATATATATATATATATATATATATATATATATATATATATAACATTGATGTTAATCTTGTGAGATAGCATTACGTGTAGTATGATGTAGCTGTAGAGAAATGTCAGAGTTTAAACGACACAGTGACGAGGCGTATATGTCGTATGAGGTAAGCAGTGCTGGGCAAACATTTCCAATAAATTTTAATATCATCATGCTACATGATTTCTGCGTTGAGGTTTTTATTTTGTTATCATGCTGCAAACTGCTACTAGTTATATAATTTACAAGCAAGTTACGAGTCTTCCTCGCAGAAACGTTCATAAACGTGGTTCTGATTACAAGGGTTACTTTTAGTATATGTCAATAAAGTATATTATACATTTTTTTGGGGTAAATGGTCAGCTACACAGTTTGAAATATTAATGGTATGAATTTACATTCGCTGAATACTCCATAGACAGTAAAATACATACGCATCTGGAATGAGAAATATCTATGTTATTTTCAACACTGTACTCGACACGACCTTACAGTAGAATTTTCAACTACAGCGCAAAGCAGCCCGAATGTTAACATACACATATAATTAGCTCTTTCTCTTACTGGTGACCTGCATCCAGTTCAGTATTGAAACCAGGAGAAAACTAGATTTATTGCATTTTATGGAACTTATTAAAATATAAATTTTATGTTACATTTGAAAGTGATTTAGGATGGTTGTATTTACAGTAGAGTGAGCGAGAGAGATATTTTGATCAGCGCTTAAAATTCAGGTCTTTAGCGCTGGTGAGGGGTGACATGAGGTGAGTATGGAGCAGCGCCGAAATGAAAGGGCGGGGGAAACGGGAGATCCCCGAGAAAACCCGCCGACGAATGGCATCGTCCAGCACGACTCCCACATGCGAAAATCCGGGGTCCGGCCCCGCCGGGAATCTAACCCGGATCGCCTTGGTGAGAGGCGAATGGTCTAACCATTTGGCCACCCCGGCCCCTATTTACATAAGAGACAATTTGTAACTATATTCAGCGATTCGTTGTTGCCAAGTATAAAATAAGTGAGGCAACCATTTATGCAGTAACGGGCAACAATTATTTTTAAAGGACGATTTCGAAACCATTAATTTTATAGTGGACTGTGCGGCAAAATACGTAGTAAACCGAGTAGTGTCCACTGTCAATAAATTACGTTGCGGGAAAAATCGTTGGGATGCAATACTTTATCAGCTTATCGACACATTTATTGCTGGTTTGAAGTTGCTAATACAAGCATAATAACTACATTGTGTTTGTAGTTTTCCGAGATGGCTCCAGACGAATGTTGTGATGGTTCTGCGACCAAGGTCATGGCCGAATCATCTCACAGCTCCTGTCATTGTACCAAGTTGAGTGTGACCGTCTCTATTAACCTCGCTCTGAACGATACGTAAAGCCCACTTACCTTAATTTTCCTTACATTATATTTGCGTTCCCGAATACAGTTTCGTTCGTCTGCACTGTAAAAATACATTTATGTTGGCTGTAATAGGCATTTTCAGTAGCCGAGACGAATATCTTATAAATATATGATTTAGGGTAACATAATGACTTCTATTGTAAATAATTTTTGTGAAAGCTAAGCGAGGACCTGGAGGCCTGGGAACGAGGTTAAAAAATATGCGTTGTTCTTTGTCTGCATCCTTTTCCTTCCCAACATCAGAAAAAGAAACATGTTACACCACAGCGAATCTAGACAATGCGGGAACCCTATATTTTGTATTGCGAAGCAATGTCGCCAGCGTCAGACAACGGGATTAGGCACGCTTAAAAAAGCCCTTTATTTCTGGCCTCGGTAAGGAAAGAAAGGAGGACGGTAGAAACTTGAAGTGATGCTGGCACATGCGAAATATACTGTCGTTATGGCCCACGACAATTTTTGTGGTAGGTAAATGTTATAGTAGGCACAATAAAATTTATTATGGCCAGCAAAATATTTTTGTAGTAAGCAGGAAATAAATATGGTGAAATTCATAGTAACAAAATATTTTGTGGGAGCCACAAAGTTATCTTTTCGTTTTCAAGATTATGTGATATGTTCTTCACATTAAGATTAACGAGATATAGAAGAATAGTGTATTATAACATGCAGTTGTGTGGATTGCGCATAGAGGTGATACTGCATTACAAGCGCCAGTCAACGACTCCCTCAGTGCTGCATCCAATTTGTGGGTTCACACAAACGTTGCTTATCTAGAAAACAATAACTAACTCTTCTTGGGTAAGTAGGGTAACGAGACACTGTCTTATCTACACCACTATTGACGTAAACGCTATTTGAGACAACAATGTGCAAATGACCAAAAAGTAGAGAACAAGACAGGATATTCCATTACGACTGCATAAAGGAGTGAGGTATTTGTGTTCATTATTGGCAGCAGTCGGGAAAAAAATCAACTAGAACTACATCGCACATGCATTATACCAATAAGAAAATTATTAGTGTCCCGACGGGTGTTTACAGTGCGGTAACAGGGATGTATGTTAACAGAATGTTATGTAAAGCACCAGCAGTGTCACGTGGTTTCCCTCCCTCCAACAGCGACTTCAACCAAACCCCTTCATTCTCTACCTTATTTATTTTCCCTACCACATAGCTAAACAAAGTTTATTTTCTTACTTGGTGTTTTCAATACGATGTTTGCAACTGTTCCAGTGTATGCAATGAGGTCAGATCAAATATCGTAAAAGGACAATATGGAGAACGACAGCTTTTACCGTTGTTAAAGCGTGAGATGTGTTACCGAATGAATGAACTGGAAACACTAGTAACATGGAACAAAGAGGATTATAGAATGGAAACTCTCATGATAGACTGTTGGGCACTATTTCCAACACCCCCTACCAAGCGGGTGCCAACTAACTTCATAAACAAGGATATTTGGAATCACTTGGGGCTACATATAAATAAAGTGGTTGCCATTTCGATTAGTGTGTGTCGATTACGTAACACAGTCGATTTTATGTTCGATAATTAGAATGAAATTTCTATCGACTTTGTTTATCAGACAAATACTTTAACCTGAAAACGTCTGATAATGTAATTGCAACCTGCAAACCTCTGATAATGGGGTTACAAACCAAAATCTTCTGATAATGTAGTTATGTGAATCTTGAAAATATTTATATACTATTGTGTAATGTTTAGTTAAACAACTGTCCATATGCTTGTATAGCTGTAATAAATAAAAAAAGTTATTATACCAGGTACATACGAAACCTATTTTTTTACAACAGATGTTATTTTTGGGATGACCCAGAACATATATTTTAAATAGTGTATGTAAAATAAATTGATAACCATGGCCATTTATTATTTTACAATAGTATTATGTTGTGCTGGAAACTATCGTGTTGCATACAAACCTTAACATGAGAATGAAGTGAAACTGTTACATTGTAATAGAGTAAAGGTCATTGAAATTAATTCTTCCAAGTCAAGCATTGGTCAAACGTCTGTCTGAAATAAGAACCAATATGTTGTTTTACACTCTTTAATATACAAGCTGGTAAACAGAAAACTACAGTATGTGATCACGATTCATTTATATAGCTAAAATAGTTTACGTGATATGATATCAACTTGCCTACAGCAGGATACAGCTATACTCGACTGTGCACCATGATTAGTGTTTTGCATATGTGAGTTATAGCAGCTTATATGACGTAGCTCAATCTGAATTATGACGTATTTAAATGTAAATTAAGGCAACTCGTTCAATAAGAAAAATGTAATCTTGCACTACTGTAGGTTGGTGTGGCATAATATTGACGAAGGAACTATTACTTCTCATCCTGAATAGTGACTAGTGAGTGAGTGAGAGATTTATGGTCAGCGCTCAACATCGAGGTCTTTTAGCACTAGTGAAGGGTGGCATGCTGTGAGTATGGAGCAGCATTGGCATGAAAGGGCAGGGGAAAACGGGAGATCTCCGAGAAAACCCGCCGATCAACTTCTTCGTCCGGCACGATGTATGCACGGGGAAATCCGGGGAGGCGAATAGTCTGAACCTTCGGCCACCACGGCCCCCTAACGACGACTAGCAGAATTAGGTTATGATTACAGCCTATCAACCTTGCTGTTAACGACATCAGCATAATTGCTGTCGATCTCTAGCTTTGTACATGAGATTCATTGAAGTAGCTAGCATACAATGATTGGTGGTATTTAAGCACTGTTTGTGTAAAAAGGTTCTCAGTTAGTTGATAGACGAAAGCAGATCGACTTCTTCATATTGTATAGATACTTTTTGTGTAAAACTGTAACGTTACGAAGATGGTACCAGATATTGAAGACTTATCATCAGTATCAGCAACTTCCATTCAGCCGGGAGTTTTCTCTGTAAATCAGGTGCTTACTTCACCCAATCAGTGTTGCTACTGCGGGATTACTTTCAGTACACACTAAAATGCTCGTCGCTATGAACAAAGTCACTGTATGTTTAGCGTATCGTACGAGATTTACACGTGTGCTAACTGCGATGAAGTGTTTACTCGCAATGATAACTTGACTAGACACAGCAAAACATGTAAAGGAAAGGGTTCTCGCTCATCGTGTTGTGAATGCAAGTACTGCTGTAAGCTGTTCTCTCGAATCTACGATGTACGCTTACGTGAAGAAAGCAACTGCAAGTTAGGTACTGCCTACAAGACTTACTCATGTGACAACTATAGTGCAGTATATGCGAATAAACAAGGATTAAGTGTTTGTCAGAAACTGTATTTCAAAAGACGCTACAACATTGTTTTTTAATTATTGTGACAATAAAGTACGTTTATTGAGTTAATATTATTTTGTATGATTTCTTCATGACTCAAATAAAATCGTTCAATAGACTCCTGGGTTGATAATTTAATTTCCCGTATAACATTTAATTACTCGGGATAAAAGTGTTGGCACTAGAGTGTTTCATGTAGAAAAAAAGTTAGATGGAAGTTTATTCGGTAAGATTTAATTGAGCTATGTATAAATAAAAACTCTTTCGCATAAGACTATGCTTGGGATTACCAAACATACAGTGTTTGGAGGTAACGTGTGATTCTGTTTTGAATGTTTAAAAATACGAAAATTGTGCTGATAAATATTACAGAAATTTATTTATTAAAATTAATTTGTTACAAAATTAATGGTGTTGAAGCTTTAGGTTTGATGAAGGAAGTGGCGACTAGCTGATGTCTTTCATTCTTCTTGATGAACATAAAGTTTATTTGGGAGTACATAATCATGTTGTGAGTATGCTGAAAATGCATGGAGTCTGCATAGTTGTGAAATGAAACGGCGCAGATAACTTTCGTCACAGAGCACCATATTGGAGACCATCTTACAAAATGTAGCCTAGTTATTTAGGAAGTTACCTACTCGCTCACGAAGGTGACGACTCAAAATAAAGGAATGAAGTCTTGTCGTATATTATAATCACAAAGTATTGTGCTTGATTTATACCTATTTTGTAAAGGACAATGAATTTAGTACAGAATTTTCTGAAAATTGTGTCTGGAGTGGTGTTCTACTAATACAAGATGGGTTGTCATTTTTAATGAAATACTAAGAAATAACTCTAACTTAATTGAATGTCAGCTGACATGGGTATAAGATATGGAGATATTATAGTATAAAGGGATGAACTCAATGTTTTATTTTAATGGAGATTATATGATACTTCAGTGTGAGTATATTAAAAGTCTGTATGGCTGAGCTAAGATAGGTACAGGACAGAAGATATTGTAGTTAGAAAGTATAATCTTTGAAGATTAGTATTGGACATCTAGGTATTGTTCTAATAGAATATATGTATAGTATGGTGTATATACTAGTATATTTACGAAAACGATAAATTTAATTAATAACATTTATTTCTTTTATAATGTATGCAGTAACATTTTAGCATGGTATGAATAATTAGATATTATCCGAGTATTTGTGAATGATATTGTCTCTCAGGAGGGTTACAAAAGAAGAAAATGTTGATGTGCGTACGACCAAAAATTATTTGTGTAGTATTAGTGACTGACCGGACCTTCAGAATATATAATATGTACGTTACGTTATTATCGAGTGCTTTGACCGCATCTGATTTTAATTAGTTTGATTACAAGTCATGTAATGTTGAGTATTATAGAAAATGATTATGACGGTTATTAATAAAAAAAACCTAGTGATATATATTTAGCTTGTTTGTATAGTCATGGCAGGAATTCAGGTACAAAAATAGTTACGTTCATAGTAATTGTATGACTTCGGAACTTAATGGTCAAATGTTACATGGAGATTAGTTTGGTTTGAGGTATATTTCATTGGTTTTTACACGTGTTTCAATTGTGTGTTCCGATGGTGTCTTGTGTGTATTGCCTGATTGAGTAGTATGTCTGGTGTAGTATAAGTTAGTACAGAAGGTACGTTTGCCTAGATGATAGTTGGTTTTGTTTGATGGATGAGAACGATATGTAGGTTTGTAAGTCTTAAAAGAGTTTAGCGAAGAATTATTATCAGGTGTATATGCACTGGAGATGATAACATATAAAGCATTATGCAATTATTGATAAGTGATACAACAGGGATGGATTTAGGTAGTGTTAATTCATATGATTGAATGGTGCAGTTTGTATATTATTTGGAAATATATGTTGATATTGACTTAACGTACAGTATCGAATCGTTTACTATGTTATCTGACTCGGTTGGTTAATGAATGCTGAGATAAAATTGTAAGATATGTTTCGTATGGATGATAAAGTGCTTTCGGATGTATGGTCTTTTGATGCATACAAATCTAAGGTGATGAGATGAGTGGAGGTTTGACTTATCTTGTGTAATGTGCCTCCAGGCCACAGTATATAGATTATTTAACGTAATGAATTAGGCAAATGTTTGTAAAGAAGAGTGGGGAGGATCAATGTTATAAATTTTAGGAGATATATAGTTGTTAGTATTACAGAGTGAAAATTTCTTTGATTTGATTGTAACTAATATTGGAAGGAATAGGGCTACAGAGTCAGTTCAAGTTGCGCTGGGCTCTGTAGGATCTCAGCTTGTCAATTCAATTTATTAAGAAGCAGTTTAATGGTAAATATGTAAAATAAGTATTTTGATTACGAGCGAATGAGGGTGGAACTAATAGTGTCCCTTCACCCTAGACCAGGGTTGTCAGCAAAGATAAATGTGGGGACCAGCAGGAGTGGACGGTAGCCGCCCCGCTGAGCCAAGATGGCGGACGGAGAAGGGGGGAGCCAGCGACCCAACTGAAAATCACACTTGGCCGTTATGTTTTAAAATTAAGTTATATGTAAAAATGAATGATAAGAAAGGTAAATAGTGTAATCCATGTGTCAGGAATTTAAATTTATGTATTATGTTTGCTTCCGAAAATAAAAATGACGTCTTAATCGCCTAAGTTCAGTGCGGTTCGCAGGGCAGGGCAGTTTGTAACGAAGCTTCCGATTGGCCGGATCGGAGCTGCGGGATGGATAGCGTAGCTTGGCTTGCTTTCGCGAGCGTTAGTAGAGAGAAGAGTGGCGGTCTCCGGGGCATAAGGACGTATCGCGGGGCGCGGGCGTCTGTCCTCCTGGAGAGTGTCATCGTGTTGCTCCAGTAAGATTTAATATGTCGGGAATCGTGGCAATTAAACACGGAATACCGAGCAGTTGCGTACCTCGTCAGTTGTTTTGTGAACTTCCAATCTCAAGTCGAGGGAGACGGTACTTATTATTAATCGCTGCTTTGTCTCTGCCCTGAGCGAGGGAAAATACGGCTGTGATAGACGCGTGACGAACTTATTGAACGTGTTTGTTTTTATTCAGTAAACCCGCTGAGCTAGACCGAGGCAAAGAAAGTGGCTGTTATCGCGGTGGATATTTATGAACACAGCGTAACGAGAGAAAGGCAGCAGACACACTTGATAATTTAGTAGGTAGTTTGTAAAACGAATATTACAAGTGACGCTGGGCTATGGATTGAGTGATGCTAGGTAGCACTTTACAGTAATATAGAGAGTATGTAATATTTAACTGGAGGGCTAGATGGTTAAAGAAAAGACTGAAGACGATTCTATAGATAGGTATTGCGGCTAAGTGTACTGATAACTGCATGGAAGGTATGTTAGTTCGACAAGATTTGGAGTGGTAAACCTTTTATAGAAGTGTTCTTTGATGCTTCGTAATTTTTATTATCAACTGTTAAATTCAGAATATGTGTGGAAGGTGAATATGTAGATAATAAAAAATATGAAGAATTGTGATACTAAAGAGAAGGGTGAGTCAAAAGCAAAAGAGCTGAGCTTGAGATTAAGAAACGACATCGCAGAAGTAAAATATCTTATGACGTATGAGATAATTAACAATTTTATTAATGTTAGTTGTGAATAGAAAAAAAAATTTTTTCTGAGATGTGAAAGAAGTAACTTGACTTTGGTAGTTTTAGCATGTATGTATTTAAAAATTGAATTCTGTTATGTATGGATCAGTTCTGTACAGTTTAATTTTATTTGTAGTGATCACTTCTAAAGAGTTTCATTAATGGTAGGTCTTATTATGCTTGCAGAAAATATCGGAAACATTTAAATATGTATGTTATATCAGGTGAAAAGAATTGTGGAGGCATGGTCAGTTTTATATTAAGATTGTTGTTGTCGGGTATGTGTGAACTTGTAATTTTAGTTATTTTAGCTAATGTTGGACTTGTTTAGGTATGTATAGGGTAGAAAAAGAGGCGCATTTATAGTTGATGTGTTGTTACTGAAGGACTCGTCACATGTTTTTTAGATTAAACATTGTATCAGTGAGTACATGTAAGTTTTTAATTTTCTTTAGATTAGTTAGCTTAAAGTTGAACTGAAATGATATATGTGAAGAGTGAGAAAAAAAATATATTAATGATGAGATGGAATAGTCTGAAGGAACTTGGCTGTAACTCTGTAATTTTTACAAGGTGACTCTTTCAAGCTGACTCTTATAAATTGACTCGTACAAATTGACTTCTAACAGAATATACTTAACAAAGATTAGTTTTGTAAAACAATACTCTGCACGAAAATTCTTTCCTAGGAACAAACGGACCTGACAAATACGGAAGTTAGAAATGAAATTCTAGTTTTTATATTTGGTAGTCAAATTCAGCTCGCTTTGTTACATCAAGAATGACGTCCACCATTGCGAATCACTATGTGATGCTTACCTATATTCACTGTTTTCAGCAAACTTTAGGTTAATTTTTTTAATGTGCTTTTTATTTTGTAATTTTGGACGGTATGAATTATGATGGACTCGTGTAAATTAAAAATGAATAACTGTAGTATTTGAATAAAAAATTACTGATCGGATCTTTCAATGTTTTTGGAAGTCCTATAACATTTGTTTCTACGCAGACTAATGTGAATATTTTCTTCATAGTTAGGTTATGTGTCCGACTATGATAAGTGTGTGTAGGGTAGGAAGGAGGGGGAAGACGAGTAATGTAGAAATGCTAGTTCTGTATATCAGACACCGTGTTAATTAAAATAAGGTTTATATATTTTCTTTACGTATGGAAACATTTAAGAATGGCTAGGGTGAGTGAAATATTTCTGTCAGTGCTCAACTGAGTTATGAACTTGAAAGGAAATTACGACATAGGAAGAAACTCTTGAAGGTATGAAATATACAAATTAATCTATAATTTACATACTACATACGAAAGTGAATGGAGAAAATACCTGAAGCTTTACACGTAAAAATTTTAATTCCGGCTTATTAGTATAATACAGTATTATGTATTTTACAATCATGTTGCGCACCGTACATGATGTCTGTTGTTAATGAAACGCGAACGTCTATAATGGACGGGATTATCCAGTGATGAAAAATAACTAAAGGAATAACGTTCTATACCTATGCTTGTTAACTGTTTCCGCATCGCGTATACATATCTGCAATATGAATTTAAAAGCATGGAATAATATAGAAACGCGGCTACAATATTATGTGTAGCTATTACACAATAGCAAGTAGTTTTCTTGTTAAATACATCTTTGATGATTCTTTAATTTGAGAAAGCACTAGTGTTAATCTGAAAGGGAATTGCGTGTGGTTGTGCTCACTGAGACACGTGATGTGCTGTGTGTTGTGCTTTCGGTGATGTGTTCGGAATGTATGTACATAGTTCTGTGTGGACCTAAGAGAGTGTTTGTGTTTGTGTGTCAAGCATTGGACATGAGTTTAAGTATGTTTAGTCGACTTATATAAGAATAACTGATTATGTGTAGATGGGTTATACATAGAGACACTGGAAAATCGCGGGAATAGTTGACTGTTTGCTAGGTTCCAACATACTGTATATAACACTGAATGTTTCGTATCGACATTGGCTATGGTTTATTTGAAGCATTGTTTCTCTCTACAACAGGTCCAGTTAGAACTGTACAGATTGAACACACAGCGTGTGTGATTTGTCCCACAACTGTTCACACGTATCACGGTTAATATAATACAGTTTATTGGAGACTATGTTAAACATTTTCGCGATTTTCCAGTGTCACTAGTTATACAGTATATATGTAATTGGTTTTTTACGCTTCATCGATCTTGATGTCATCAGGGATGGAACAAATCACTCAAACAAACAAGCAAACAGGAAAACAAGAAAGGCATTACACATAGTATGAAGTCACGTAAAGCAATGTTCTTGAGTGATTTTGGAAAAAATATGGTAAACAAAATATCGGTGTGAATGTACTGGTATTCGAACCCACGATCTCCATATTACAAGTCCGCGCGCGCAAATCTCGTGCCACCTTTTTTTAACACAAAATACATTAATTTTGATAGCTGTACAGTGGGCAAGTATGAGACTACAATTTCGTACTGGTAGAAGTCTAGTTAATGCATGTGCATGCTTTGAATTCAGCAAATAAATATAGTTCCGATAAAAACCAATCGTGCTCTACTACTGAGCTACCAGGGTAGTAGTGACAGATTTTTTCTTAAGACTTAAAATGTAATAGGAAGGCAGGAAGCGCTTGGCACTGTGCGGTAGCGAGGTAGGGTGTGGCAGTACGTATAACGGGCTTTGCGGTTGTTCTTGTCAGAACTGTGATTTTCTTTGCATACATCGGATACATACATAGAATGTGCCTTGGTGGAATGGACGGCTGTGTACTTCCCTGACTCAGTCCAGCAGCGAGGCTGGATGTTACCAGACACCGCACAGGTGTGCAAGCAGAAACATGCGTGTAAGCACGTACACGAGTCAGGTTGCATCATGCCGACGACATGTGAGAGTGCTTGCTCTGCACTTCCCACTCTGACGTCTCAAAGTCACGTACGTATTGTCATGTGACATCGCACCATGTAGCTTCTTTGGCTCTCTGACTTTGACAAGGTCAAACAACTTCATCGCGCTCTTATGTGCGTACTTATGGCTACCTTATAGTCGTGTACTCTTAATGAAATCTAGTACAAGAACTACTTCGATTTTATTTATACTGGATGAATTCGATACTTCTGCCTATCCATGCTACTCGCCCAAAAACAAAAAATTATAGGCAAATTCAAAGACGAATGTAACAGTGTGTCTACGACTGAGTTTTTAGGACTGCGTGCGAAGATGTATACCTACAGGTGTTGTGAGAATATATGCAAATAGGCTAAAGAAAACCAGAAAAATGTGATCAAAAAGAAAATTACCTTCAAGTACTACATCAGGACTCTGAACAGAGAGAATGTTATGCGAGTAACTGTACATAGTATAAGATCACGGAAAAAGCAGCCATATTCCAAGTATAGCAACAAACTGACGCACATTTGACTAGACGACAAGCAATGCGTGTGCTAAGATGTAGTAAACACTCTACCATATGGATTTGCTAACTAAAAGTTAAGTCGTATTCGTTATACTATTTATATTAAATTTGTCACTGTAGCATACTATTTCCCTAACAAATGTACTGAACGTTATTAATGTGATGAACCTTTTTCCCTCCTAGTAACTAATGCAACACCTACATTGCTAGTGGACTGCAATGAAGAGAGGCGTGGCACCCTCTAGCAGCTATTAGAAGACTACTGTAGAAATCACGAGACTCCACCAAGACTACATTTCGAAACTATTCAAGGCACATTACCACACCAAGTAACAGTACATATAAATGTTAAGAAATTAAACAAAAACATGTGAAATAGAATCACAGAACAGGTACAGGGAAAAAATATGTATACAATTTCAGAAGTCTAGAACATGCAAATCAGTAAAACCAAATCATTAAAATTTTACTTAAAAGTTTTACATAGGTTTAAAAAGTAGTATAAGCCATCAGTGGGACAGCAGCAAACATCTGAGCAGTCTTAGTGATAAAACTACAGTAGGCAACAATGATGGGCAGCAACAAGAGAATGACTGGGCTCAAGAAGCTACATATACTCCGGTATACGCAGAAAGAGAAGCTGGGACAGCTTGTGACATTCCTGACAATGGAGGTGGAGAGGGGGAAGTGGAATGACAGTTCAAGGTCATGTGATGCAGGAAGAGAAGCTGCGACAGGTTTCGACATGTGTGGCAGCAATGGTTGGGAAGAGGGGAAAGGAGGGGGAATGGAGCTGGGACAGGCTGTGACATGTCTGACAATGATGGAGGTATAGAGGGGGAAATGCAATGATAGTTTAAGGTCATGTGATGCAGGAAGAGATGCTGGGACAGATTCTGACATGTGCAGCAGTAATGGTTTGAACAGGGGAAAGGAGGGGGGAAGTGAGCTGGGGCAGGTTCAAACATATGCAGCAGTTCTGGTGACGAAGATGGGAAAGGAGGGGAAGTGAGCTGGGACAGGTTCAAACACGAGCGGCAGTTCTGGTGATGGAGTGCGGAAGGGGGGAAGGTGACCTGAGACAGGCTGTGACACATGCGTCAACGATGGAGGCGAAGAGGGGGAAGTGCAATGGCAGTTCAAGGTCATGTGATGCAAGAAGAGAAGCTGGGGCAGGTTCTGACACGTGTGCCAAGGAAGGAAGGAGGATAGAGGGGAGAGGGGAATGCACTGTAGAAAACTGCATGGTTATACAAAACTATAGTCGGTTCCTTGCTGGATGTTGAAGAGGTCGGGTGCTGTCCGTCACGTCTGGGAGTTGTGCAAGTAAGTATCATAATTAATTACTGAATTTATCGGAAGTCGGTCGGGTATGGATTCGATGATATAGGATTATTAACCACAGCCGCCAGCCGCTGCGCAAGGATCAACATTTTCCTTCTACTCGCAAGATAGAATATTGTAAATAAGTTAATTTAAATCGTCGAATTAAATAGCAAATTCTCATTTAACATGTTTCCAGTGCGACGCCTTCGTTGTTAAATCCCACCCGGTATAATGTACACTGCAATACATGATGTCTTCCTGTGAACGGAAGACATTTCAGTTTCTTTCATTAGTTTTGCACTCGTTAATCGTTTCGCAGGTGTATGTATGATTGACTAACCTAGCCGCGTTAACGCTCGTTGTGTTCCGATTACGCAAAACTCGAAGGGAAGACACTACAATATTACAACAGGAAATAGTAAAAATGACTCCTTCTTAATGTTTGCTCATTTTCTCTTAGAGAAGGTAAGAAATTCGATTTTGTCGGATTTTAATGAGTTTATATTTTTTATTATAAAAACCTACACATTCATAGATCAAGCAACATGGCTAAACATTTTCTACATTCGCTGTGATTCTTTCACATGCTCGCTCGTTTCTTAGTAATGTGTTTGAACGTACGAATAATTGTTTAGGGTTTCACTATAGCTAACGGTCTTATTCCAACATCAAGCTATACTCACACAAGTTTACGACTCCTTGTGTCTCGCTCAAACTGCTGGAGCCTTGTCTTGTTAGCTCGCACAGAGCCTGCGGTAGTTTCCATCGCTTCAGTTTCCGCTACTTCGCATCAACTCAGAGCAAAACTTTGTGGCATACAATAGACAGGCATTGTTACTGCCTTGTCCGCTGTTCTCACATAGTTACAATGTGTTTGCCTATTAATCTTCTAGAAAAATTATTTTCGGGATTATAGTGATTAATCTTCTAGATTAATTATTTTCGGGATAATAATGATCCAGGTTCTGGAGAAATAAGAAGCGAAGGTTGTTGGCAAGAAATTAAGTAAAATATAAGAGAAGCACTGTTAATGTATCATACATCGATATTCACTGAATACAGAACTGTGCATTCTAGTTTTAAATACTTTCTGGCAGAACATTATCATAGGTCTGCTGATTTCTTTCCCAATCAATGCCTTACAGTATCCAGAAATACTAACACAAGCTCTTCAATTTAGGTAGATATTGAACAATTATTAGACAGACATATCAAATTATAACCCAAACCGTTTGTCACAGGAATGATAAATTTTAGAACCCTTTGGATGTCGGTGAGCAATAGGAAATGATATTCGACAATCAACCACTAAGAATATCTAAAAGTGTGAAATGTGTTTTCGAATTATTCTTTGTGTCCATCCAGCATTTCCAGTAATGGAACTGTTTTTCACTTTAGAATTTCAGTTACGTAAACAAACAAAAATTTTTTTTCGTTTTTTTTTTTTTTAAGATTGACTCCTGTGGTGTTATAAGGGAAAAAAACTATTTTTCATGAATCATCGCCATAACTTGAACTGAAAGGGTGATTGTCGTTAAGGGAATGTACACGTTAGTCCAAACAATTTTTGTGCCCACAGTTTCATTAGCAATGTAATAAATAACGTAAATTACAGTTGTGTTACTTTTAACAGCTTAACAAATTCGAACGGAATTTCTATAAATATTTATGTAATTTGTATAGATTCAGAACAGTTTCAGTGCAGAGGTAAAAACAATATACAGGATGTATCAGCACAGTGGTTACAAACTTTCATGAGACATATAGTACACTCACACGATGGCAAATCACACAGCAATGTACGGTTGGAAACTCTTTCCTGGCGCGGAAGTGACGACACAAAACACAAGAAAGAAAATGCACGAACAAGAGGAAAAAAAACATGTTTATTACTCCTAATATAGTAAAAAAACTAAGGAAAGAGAACATAAAGAGACATCGGACGTCATCATCAGCCCATGACTTCTCAGTATTTTTGCTGTCTTAGGATTAATAAACGTGTTTCCTCGTCTTGTTCATGTCCTTTCTTTCTTGTGTTTTGTGTCACAGGAGAGTGTTTCCAACATTTCATTACTATGTGATTTTCCATTGTCTGGGTGTACGCTCATCTCTCCTGAAACATTCTAACCGCTGTACTTGTACAGCCTGTATAATGTTATCGGGTTTAACAGACCGGTATTTTAGTCTTTAGAGTTTAGTTTGCGTTGTTCCCTCTCAGTGCTTGTGGCGTTAGTAAATTTTATGTAATTGCTTTTTATTTCCTATCCTACAGTGTTTGAAAAGTTCTTCAAAGTTCGCTTTATTGTCTATTTGCCAAATTATTTTAAGAAATCAATTAAATTTAGTATACCTACTCTCAATACGACACATCATACTCCTTATTTATTGTTGATACCGTGATCCATTATTTCTACTGCTTTCATAGTAATTATTAATTTATTTCTAAATGAGAGCAGTTAATATATACAGCTTGGAAATTTGACCTTTCTTTTGATAGAGTTTTCCGCTTACTTTATATAAATATTGTCTAATCGGTAGTCTTTTTTTTACATATATTTTACATAGCTGGGGAAACATTATTCTTTTCGAATTTTACTAAACTTATTACATATACGCTATACTGCTTAGCATACTGACTTTAGTGCAATTCGTTAATTACGTGTTCATTATATAATAATGGCGGAATTTTTACATTTTAGCACAATATTACGTATTTGAGGAAATATTTTTCCGAATTTCATTAATCTTGGCACACGCATATTCTACTTAGTTGACTGGAGTTGTGTATTTCTTTCATCATTTGGTAATATTTTGAAAACAGTGGTCATTTTTATCTTTAGTATAGAAAGTCTTCCCAGGAAATTTTTCCCAAGTTGTGTTGAACTGGGTACGCGTATAATACTTAGTACGTTGACTTATGTTTTCTGAACTTCGTTTATCGTATGTATAAATTAATATAATTTTTTAATTTTCCTAGATATACGTAAATGATGTTAACTTTCAAGGTTAGTTTGCAATCACTTTGAGGAAATTAGGCTAATCAGACATGTTGGTAACTTCTTGTAATTTTTCAATGACTACCTGAATTCAGCAAATAAAAATTTTCTGCTTTTTTTCATGCGTGTAAGCATGACGCATTTTAAATCAAACCCCTTTCCACATTTATAAAAAAATATATATTATCTGTATTGCAAGCTACACCCACTACAGGGAAATTTTATTTCTAAATAATATCCTTACTTTGTATCGTTACACGAGGGAAGTTGCAGAACCAAAAAGTGACTAGAGTACGAATGCTTATGATACCTTAATTTAATGTTAGAAAAAATATGTATGATTTGTACATAGCCATGCCGGTACACAAGGAACAACGACGAATGAAATAAAAAATAAAAAGTTAAAATATTGTTATAACATTAATTGTAAGATGCTAAAAACTGCCGTACGAATATAATTCAAGTTTCGTTTTGTTCTGTTCACTAATAAATATATTTTTCAATTAATAAATTAATTCGTTACTAGAAAATGGAACAATTTTATATTTGCCAGTACATACATGAGGGTAACAACAGTATAAGTTTTATAAAGTGAAAAAAATTGTCTTTAGAAGCATTAACCAAAGATATTTGTTACCGCTATGAAATAATCTTGGCTGGTGTGTCCAATAAAAAGTTTCTCAAACACTCTGTCGTCCGTTACTTTAAATTTTACCTCGTAATATTTGTAGTGCTATATTTTAAACAGACCAAAATTTAAAAAGTTATTTCTGGCTCGAAATTCTATCAATCGTCAAATCCAAAACCCTTATTGCATTTTCCTATACAGTAATTTAATCATTCATGTTCATGCATAGCTGCACATTTATAGCACAGATATGCGGGCTGCTGATAAGCGGCACATCTGTATAAGCTAGGATTAAAATGAACCGTGTGGTTAGAAAACGCGTCGAATCTGGGTAGGTGTATCCTGTGGTTCTCGATAACACATCTCTAGTTGTGTATTTTTGCACACATTCAAGAACGTAAACAATTATTTTCAAATATTATTGAATTGTTTCTGCATAAGCAACCTTAAAATTTCATCAAAGATCAATAATTATTTCCCATTCATTACGTAGACGGCATTAATGCATTTCAAAGCTGCAGAAGAACTTTCCTAAGAAACTGGAAGAACTGTTCAAATAGCACCGTTAACCATGAACGTTAATTACAAAACATCTCTTAAGGGAAAAAGGTATACGTGTTTTATTGGATACCAAATTAAAGACGATCGTGATGTTTTGCAATAAATTTTACAGTTTTTTCTCTTTAAAAATAACATTACATCGTCATAGCAGAATCGCTACATCATTTCGTCATTAAATTGTTTGTGCCCAAAATTACTCCTGGAAATTATCACCACATTTATGTTAAAAATTTTGCATCGCAAGTATTACGAATTTTTAATGAAAATATTTCAAATTAAATAAATGTTTCGGCCAAGTATTAGTTATTTTGAAAAGTCCTTTAAAAATATATATGTTGTGCATTATTTGACAGCACACAAACTCGAATTTATTAAATGGATATTTAAAAAATAATTCTGTCTCTTGGCATCAATGTCAAGAAAACTATCTAGAATTGATTTAAGTTCAGAACCTTTATGTATTTAATAGAATGAGCTTTAATTTTACATTGCCTTACTGAGCGGTTCAGTTTAATGCATGCAATTCCATATAGCATCAAAATCAATCGTTAGCGGCGCATCTGTATTAAGTTGGTCTCGCATTCAGGAGGACCATGGTTCTATCACCATCTCCTACCATCTTGATTTCAGTGTTCAGGGATTTATCGAAATCCCTCCAACAGAATGAAAGCTTGGTCCTTTAACATAGGCCACGGTCGATTTCTTTACCAGTTCCTGATATTGTGAATATTTGTGTAATCCTCTTTAACGACCTCTCTGTCGACTAGACGGAAATAAAAATTTTGTTTATATATAAACATGTATATATTTAGGAACCCCTAATTTACTTGTTACGTTTTGCTGCAAATCACAAGCGCGAGGTACTACAGCAATGTTATTCTGAGAAGCGTCCTTCCACAAAGGCACTCTGCCAATAACAAGGCAGCAAAAGTACAGAGGTGCACGTAAGTAACTGAAACTAGATGGTACAGAAATATTTCTGCGAAAATCTGAGGCCCCTAAAGAAGGTATATGACATCATCCTGAACCCCGTTTTTCTCCCAATTTTTTTAATCATACATCATTTCGATAAAATATTTGCGGTCAATATTAAAAAAAACACGTATATATTACGCATACGTTAATATTCTTTGTTAACACATAAATAGGGTATGCAGATATCTCTTTTTTCTTTGCGATCTTCAGTACAGTTTGTAGATTTCTAAGATAATATACTTTAATATCACCCGACTACAATAACATGCGGCACTTCCTCGTCGCTATGTTAAATTAAAAGAAACTTAGACAGTTTTTTCGTTAGTTAACTGTACGTGCCGCTCACCAGAATAACTACACAAAATTGCCAAAAGTAACTCTTATAATAGGCCAGAATTTTACAAACGTATTAGTAAGGGAATTGATTAAGCTTAAATAACACGCAGAAACTTGAGGAAACCACTGACAAAATTGTAATGTCGGTACTAAAACCGACCTGTCACTGTGAAAGCATAAGAGCCACAAGTGTTATAAAACTATCGCCAGAGTTCAAAGCAATAATTTATTCTTATAATGAGGCAACTGATGCCGAACTTGCCAAACAACGAAAGATAGAAGCTTCGTTCGTTGGTCAAGTACAAGTTGTCTGTTATAATGCTACGATCTTGGAGCATGTTATTGTAATATTTTGCGGGTAGATTCCTAATAATTATTAGCGGAAGGCGACTTTATTTCAATGTCAACGATAAAATGTTGCATATAAAAAAACGTAAGATAAACAAGTAAGAAATAAATGAAGGATGACTTTGTGAAGGCTACTCTTATTAAGTGTGCCGCCAAGTTAGGTAAATATGAGCTGTGCAAAGCATCAAGGTAACACACACTTTCATACAAAGAATCAGTTCCTCTTAAGCTGTTCATGAACAGCGTTTGAGCATACTTACTCGCTGTGTGTCAAGGTTTCACCATTTTACATTTCCGTTACGTATACGTATGAAGGAAGAGTGAAATTAATAAAAGATGCACTTCCAGGGTGTGTTTCTGCAGTAATGTTCACAGTTAATGATGTAAAGTGAATAAAACGGGATTTATCGTGTTACTGCAGAGTATTGTGATACCTATTGTTGCCAGATACGTACCCGATAAATCGTATTTAATTGAACAGTACGCATCGTTAGGTGTATCATTTCACAGAAACGTTCCAGACGGCGCTCTATGCACTGGCTGTCACGTGACCCATAGTACAGAAACGGTGCTTTTTTCGAACTTATAGAAATTATAGTACCTGTAGATATGAGAACTGTTTTCCCATAAATCTGATAAGTAATTTCGCAACACCATCTCAGTTGTCTCTCTAAACAAGCATTATACCATTATACATTTATTTCTAATATCCAGACATCGTAATGCAGAATCGCCACGTAATAATAAGTTGGGACATATCTCCGACGGGAAGCTTAGACTCAAGTTGAGCTTCCTCTCTAGTAGAGACGAAGAAGAATGTAACGAGTAAATAAATGTCGGTCTTAGTGTCCTCGCGACTCTATACAGTGATAATGCAAAACAGTATCCGACAGACGTATAAATAATAACGTTATTGGTCAGTACTCTTGAGAGCAAATAATAGCTGATTTGCAAAAGCGAGTATCACAACAACAAAATAAAAGTTATAACCATACGTACTTAATGGCTAGTCACCTTTCAACGAAGATATACTACTCTGGTTTGCAGTACTGAACTATTATTGGTCGTGAGATATTCACTTTATATTGATATAGGCAAAATTCTACGTTATGGCAAAACATTTAGGAAAATCAGAAGGGCTATTCGTAATTGAATTATTACACATTTTCCATAGCATAATTGCTGTTCTTTAAAATACCTAATTTTTCACGGATGAGTTCAACAACATTTTCGGAGCTACAAAATTAAAATTCTTGATAAAATACTATTGAACAAAATATAATTTCTTTCCTTTTCACTTTAGAAAAATTAAAATGCAGATACAGTACATGCTCTCTATATGTTGACGGTGTTCCAAATCTTCTTACGTAATATAATTTGGTAAAGCAGCATAAAGTGTGATGCAATTTAACAATTTTTGATAATCAATGACCACATTTTCGTATCAACGTGCGTTGGGAACTCGTAATACAGTAAAAAATACGTAATTATTTTTATTATTATTAATATTATATTTTTATACCTGTTTGAAAGACACTTCAAGATTTATTAAATATTTTTCTGTGTAATTTTAAGAGAGTTGAACATTTTCACCTGTGTAAATTTTGAATTTGAATTAATTTGTTTTTTGTGTTATAGATAGGAAACCTCTCATTTTTTTATGTGTAATAATTTCTTAATTGATTTTTGAATGAGTTCTGACACGCAGTAAGAGATGCGATCTCTTAGATGTGGTAGAGTTTGCAGACCTCCTTGTAAGGATTCGAATCCAGAACCTTTTGACTTTCGAATTCTCTTTTCTTTCTTCTTCCCTCAACTGCGAAGCAAAATGGACGTACTGCAGATCTCGCAGTTTCCGAGATCTGATCTACCGTCAGCCTAAAATTAGGGACGTCTAGGGAAACGTCCAGGGCCTAGAAAAAGTTTTCATTTAAGCCAGTTTGAGAAATGGCAATGTAAAGGCAGGTTATTTAGTATTTACAGTGAACTTCAAGCCATCCAGGGATACGTACGTAATTATAGCCATATTTGTCCATTGACGATCTTGATACATCTCTATAGCCGACCTTGCCTTGTACCAATATTAAATAATTCAACTAACTGTTATATTTCATGTGCCCAAGTTGTAAACCTAAAAATTTTATTAAGAGTTCAGCATGGCTACGCGCCAAGGTCAAAACAACCTCTTCAAAGGTCAACATCAAACAGTAAATTATTTACTATTTCTATTAGTAAGCACACGTATAATATTATCTGCGTAGTAACTACAATATTAAATGGCTGCAGCGCTAATGAAACATGCATAAAAATTACCTCAGATATGCGTTTGTTTTATTAATTTAATTTCCTTACGGACACATTAGAAACTAAAGTAAATTTGTTTACTCAAAGACGATTTTAGTGCTGTCTTGGAACGAATTACTTTAGTAAATAATTGACTTAATTTAATTTTCATAGAGAAAATACATAGACTGTATGCCTAAACCTACAGAGTTGAAATAATTTGTGTCTATGATATTTTGGCTATATTGATGCAGTAAAAAATAGTATTCTTGAAATAAGTGCCTGTTTCAAAGAACGTGGTTTAAAATTGAATTTAGAAAACCTTTAAATAATTAAAAAATAGGGAAAAAGTTGTTTTGTTATAAATTGAGTGTTTCAACAATACTTATAGTCGAACTCTTACATTGTTGCTGGAAGTTTACCACAAGTGTATGCCGTGCCAGGTGGCAGCCAGACAGGAGTATATGTGTAGATAGTACCTTCACTCGCCGACCTGTGAGTGCACCCAGGAGGAGAGATAAGTCTCTAGTGGCAACACCGCGGACCGCGCACAGATCAAAGACGCCGACCGGCGCCAGCCGAGGTTGCCGGGCGACTGGCGAGGCGTCACAACCACCCTCTCAGCCCGCAGCTCTGAATCTGCGCATGCGCACATCCCCTTGTATCTCCTCCACAACCAACAACCTTTGAGTTTCCTTCTCCTACCACCCTCTACGGGATGTGCCGGTGCGCCAAACCGTCCTGATAACTGACCCTGGTGCTTGTCCAGCTTCCTTGATTCACAACTAGAAGAGTTCCATAAAAGTAACTCGGTTAACCCGAGTAGAATATAATTTAATTTCATGTTGTTGAGTTGTGACTCTAATGAGGTTTGATTGCGCACAGAAAACGGATAAAATGAGCTGTATTTCTCCGACCCCAACCTTCTAGCTTTTTGTAAACGAACATTCTAGGAAAACCTAGCTAACTCTTAACGAATGAATCTTTCAAGTGAACCTAGAGGTATCATACAATTCTTTATCACTGAACTTGCTTTTTTTTTAGAGTACCTGGCTTCGATTCTTGGTGCATTATTAATGACTTGAGCTTCCATTTTTTCTAAAACTTTCCAGATGAATGTTGTGATGATTTCTTTACATAAATTTAATCACTGCCGCTTTCGTTACTGCTCCTTACTATCTTAATTTCTAATTTTCTTTTAAATAACTGCACCATTTGGGTGCCTACAGCGCTCTCGTCGGCGGTGCACAGTGCACCACGTGACTATTTGATGGCAAGCAAGGCTGTAGTTTAGTATCGCTATATTTCCTTGCTCTTACTCTATGCTTCCCCTTCTCCTCTTCCCTGCGCAGGCGCGTTAGCTAGACTCTGGCCAGGTTGAACTAAGGTTCTTGCGTGGGCCGTCAGCTCACTCTCTTTTCCTTTTCTCTTCAGGACGTGGGCACTGATAATGTAAGTACTTCCGAGCTCCTAGTGTAGTGTGATAGGGTAGGTTGGGGACTTGTCTCCCCATGGCGAGCAAGGCGGCTGCCCTCATGTGTTGTGCTTAAAATAGTTTGTTTAATTCTTGTTATAATGTTTTTTTAATTTCTTTTTCGGTCGCCGTCTGTTGAAAAATCCTCTCTTGGTCTTAAAATGTTATTTGTAGGGGTTTGCTGTGTCCGTTGCTATTTGACTTTTCCACATAGTATTTGGTAACTGTTTTGATTACTTGTTGCCCGATGGCTTTTTGCACACACGTGTGTTGCTTTATTAGCTTCTAGCTTTGTAACACCAGATTTTGACTTTATGGAGTCCGCGGAAGTAACTACCTTTTGTGATGACACGTTCGGTGTGTCATGTATTTAATGTAATTAAATTCTAAATTGACCAGATATGTTCTCTTTTCAATCTGATATGCTTGGTGATCCTTGAAAACTAATTAATATTTTTTGTAATTTTTTAAATAATAATTTTCCGTCTCACATATGTGTGGACACATAAGTGTACTATCAATTTGTTTAAATTGCCAACTTTGAAACTATGTTAAAGACCATTTTTTATTAGTAAATCTTGCTTATGTTTACATGTTTCAATTTGTAATTTTTATTATCCGCAACACGTGGTATGTTACTTAACCTACCTGCGGAACGATTTTATGGCTAAAATATTTTTGCACCAATTAGTTTCAGTCCCTTATGTGCACGTCTGTACCTGTGCTTCATGTTCAGTGACTGGATGTTTTAACCCTCGCTTGTCATGAGGTTTTACTGGCAAATTAAAGACTTATGATGTCACAATTTCCTTATTCTTATTGGTGTAGTCAAATGAGAGGCGTACTTGAACAAAGACACGCTTCCAATAACCATGAAGCAAAGCAGCTGATGTGTACGTAAGGCATTGAAACAAAGTGATACAAAAATCTACTCGCGAGAAAATCGGCTATCTACATATCTACCGCTAAGCCTATAGTATCTTCCTTGGTGTTGTAAAAGAAAGTTTACAGCTCTATTTCTACAATAGAGATTAGATTTTTTCTATTTTAAATATTTGGTGGAGTTATGCTGGAGCCCTTTTTATTCCAAAAACTACTTTTACTAGCCGTTTGTACTAGAAATTTTGACTTCTTTCTGTGCCTTTAAAAACATTAAATTGTCTGTTGTAGATAATTTATGAGCATTTGTTTTTACAATAATTTATTGTCATTGCACTAATTTATTACAATAATAAGTGATGAGTGAAAATAGGAAAACATCATTGCATTTTTTAATATTGACGGAATGCTTGCTTCCATTTTTTGCGTATAGCAAACCCGTTTTGAAATCGGCAATGAATGTCTCTAATGGTGGCACAAAAATTAACATTTGTGTTACAGGAAGCCAGTTTTATTCCTCTTATTCTTGAAAAAAATTGTGATACTGCGAATACACACATTTAGCTAATATTTTTAAATAAATTCAGATTCTCTAATTACAGGCTGCTTATTATGTACAGTTAACATTTTAGTATATGTCGTGAATATTATCTCTGTAAGACAACTGACATAAGGTTGCAGCCTAAATAGATTAAATTCGCGTTACTGACACACAGAAACAAAAGAGCTGTAAGGGTGACAAATAAGTCATAAACGTAGATAAGTTTATTTATTTAATGCAAAAACGAAACTAGGGCGCAAAATATTTCCTTGTATGATTCCCGGAAGGTGTTATTACTCTTCATGGTTACAATTTTAGGATGGACTGAATAGCTTAAACTTGCATTATAATGTATGTGTGATGTATTGAAAGTGTTCAGCAACTCTTATCTCAAACGCATCACGATTACTTTAATACCCGAGTTTGCAGCACTGTAATATTTCGTCAAATGCAATGGATGTACAATCAACTAGGACGCAAATGTAAATGCCATGTACAACCAATAAAGTTGTGGGTAACCTTCTGAACGATTTGTACGACAGTTCTGAAGTAGTGAAAAATATTTTCGATAAATGTTTAAAAAACAAAACATAATTCCTTTTAGTGGAAAATCTAGGGCGTCAACAGTGTCATTAAGACACCTCACCGCACAGTAAAGAAAACAAACGTGGGTCTTGGACCTGGATGGACTAACAACTTAACCCAGCTTAAGTCGTTAGTCCACCAATTGTAAATTTAGAATTACCAACCTTTGTTCTATATGCCATAACAAAATGGATTCCCTCAGACAATAGTACATGGAGCTAGAGGCGATTGTATAAAGGTAACAACATTCATTTACTAGGACTTGAAAAGCTTTAAACTTTATTATCTCAAAACCCCATTTTCTGACTTAAGTTTTTAGTCCACCCAGGTCGTCCAGCGAGCACTTAAGGAGGCCGCCCGGCTGGTGCTCTGACGGTGTGCAGCGTGTTCGCAGTTAATTATTTTTCTCAGAGACCAGTAAACGTACGTCCACAACACTTGTCTATTAAAACAAAAAGACATTTCAGACTACTTGTGAATGTGACTTTCAAGACATCACGCACATTGTAAGTTTTATTTTAAAGTCTTCACATTTGGCTACAATCGAATTTTTCACGCGGTTGTTTCTCAAGATATATGTAACGGATTTGTTCTAAATTGAGATCTAGAAGTACATTGGACTTTGCTACACTGAATCGTTCAGTATAATGAAAAGGTCATCGTTTTATGTCCCACAGCAAAAAAATTACGGTGGGAACACTGCGCGCGCGTTTATGACTTTGGCCGTAGAGGCGATATCACAATACGTGTGTCGGCCAACATAGCTCGTAGTACCTCACCGACTTTCGCCTCTCACACACAAAGATATCCTTCACTAGGCGGCCGCTTTAAATACAACTCTTAGTAGGCCGTCTTATGAACTGCATGTGCCGTAGCTGAGGCGCATCTTCGCGTTTGCTTCAACAATCAATTATATATTTTTTATCTAAACCATAGCTTATTTGTCTAATTTTAGCGTTTACTATTGCGATTGTAGAAGTAAATTGTTTCCTACATTGGTTGATTAAGGAGTTGTGTGGTTACATTAATTATTTTAATTACTTTTCACGATGCGCACAAACTGCTCACTTAAACTTTAATAATATTAGGTTTAGTATCTATATGTAATTACATGGGTGGTAAAATCGATGACGTAGGGCTATAGTAAAAATTAATTTTTAAATCATGAATATAAGTATTTTATTTACAAAATACTTTAGATTATTAGTTTCTTTATTGTATTTAATCAAGAACACTATCTCGGTAAACTTTATTTGTTCTTTAGGAACTGGGAACAGTGATGTGTTTACTACGTTAACATTGATTCTATGAAATTATTCAGCGTTAAATATGATTTTTCCGTAGTACGCGCCGTAATGTTTTTAAATATAACTATACTGTAAACATTTGGAGGATTTTCTTAAGTCGAGTGAATAGTTTACTTTGTCCTCTTATGATTGGCTGGCAAGCATAGAATAATATCGGATACAGAGGCGGTATTTTGACAATTGCTTAAAACCATTATAGCTAAGATCGTTGCTAACGTCTTCTTTTCTACATGTAGCAGCAATATACTAGCTGGAACGTTTTCTGTGTAGGTAGGTGAGCTGTCCACATAACTGTAATAACGGTCTAAAATACAGAGTAAAAAAAAGGAGCTTTGCTTCCTTTAATGTTATATTACAACTTGCATAATTACCAGTTTCTTGACGGAAGACGAAACATCACGTGATTTTCTAAAGTTTCTCACAACATTATCTTATTGGTCAAACAAAAAAATTTTACAGCATTCTAATTCTCATAATCGGTGTTATAGTGAGAAGAGATTTAGTGTATAATTGATTAATGTTCAATAATGTTTACATTAATTTAGCATTTTGTCTTATCAAAATTATTATTATTAATACTATACTGCTCTGTAAAGTTAAATTCTTTTGTTTTTCATGCAAAATACTTCTTGACAGGAAAGAAACATGGACGAGGCCATTCTAATATTAAAGAATGGCTCATAGAAAATAATTTCTCAACTTTTTTACACTCTCAGCTGTCTATATACCGCCAGCAAACTTTTACGATGCTATAGTGTGAGACTCATCCTTTATTGTTCTCTAGTCTAGTTTATGTAAGTCTACTAGTAGACAGGTTCATGATATCTTGTATCAGTCTACGTATTATTTTCTTCTGTCTAGATCAACGCAAGCATAAGTCGGTAGTCCATTGAAGAGGTTATTTTTAATAGCTGTACATTATTTTCTGTAGTTGATATTTTATTTAATATTAACAGATACCTTTGACGCGGTAACAGGAACACTTTTCGGCTGCCTTCTATATCCCTAATACAGTTTTATTATAGTAGCCAAAACTAAATGTTTAAGTCTGCCAGTCGATAAATCCCTTTATCACCGATTAAAATCTCCAAAATACTATCGATAAAAAATTTCATCGCAAAATTTAAGATTCTCGGGCTGCTCTATTCTTATCCCACTCCCCCTCCACGTCTTTTTAAAAGAAACATCCAAAACTGTACACAGGAGCTAATTGTCCCTGTTCTCCTTTAGTCTCGATTCTGTGCTTCCTTAGAGAGACATTACAGTTAAAAACTAATTTTCATAGAAACTTCTTACGTATAAACCACCTTCACACTGTTACTGCAGAGTAAGTATATTCACTTCCAGCCTCGTGAAGCTTTTATCACTGAAGGGACGGTATTCAAGGAAAGTTGAGCTGGTCGACGTCGCACAATTGAGTCACTTCACAGCTAGCGCTCGTAGTCGGATACGACTAAAAAATACACTTTAACGAGACTGAAGCGAGCATACAAGCAGAGTAAAGTGCAGAAGGCATTCTGGGTGGTAACGCCTGGTAAATTGTAAGTATGCTAACCTGCCAACTTGCAGTGCAATGCAGTCTGCAGACTTTCCAGGGGCAAACTTCAGAGATCAAGCATATTGCGAGCGAGAAAGATAAAGCGAGAAAAAATATAAGAAGAGAGGGAAATATGGACAGAGAAAGAAATATTAGGAGGGATGGAGGAGGGAAGGGAGAAACAAAGTGAGAAGATAAATATAGAGGACATAGGGAGAAAGAGAGGGGGAAATAGAGTGAGAGGGAGACACAGAGAGAGAGAGAGAGAGAGAGAGTAATAGAACGAAAAGAGAGAGGGAGAAAGAGATAGGCTGTAATAAGGGAGACAGACGGATAAAGACTGACTGAGTAAGTGGGTGAGTGGCAGAGGCAGGAAGAACCATTTTGTCACCTTATAAGCCTCCACCAAAGTATTTCAAAACTTAAAAAACAGACCGCTTTGTATACAGAACATTTTCATGATTAAATATTAATGGAATATGTCTTTTCGGTAATCTTAATACTTCCGTTACCATCAACATGACTTACCAATTCGTATTTTTTTCCTGTGTAGCTCATGAGAAATTAAAGAAAAATTAAGCGCCGTACTAACATAAGAAATTGTGTTAGAAGTGCCGTATCAAAATTAGTTCCAATCTTTAACGTTACATCTTAGTAACCAGATGCCATGCTTAGAAATATGGTACAGTCATGCCGCCGATTATTTAATTCAGATTTCTGCCGAGAACTTATTTGTTTCGTTTCAGTATATATATTATTTTTTGAATAGTTATCAAAATCAATAATGTAAAAATACGTCAAAAATTAATATTCAAAATATTGCCAACAGTTACGTAAAGCAAATATTGCATCGTAATTTGTAAGTATAGCAGTGTTTGTACACATTTTAAAAATTAATATTTAAATTTATGTTGCTTGTTTTAGATGTGTATTTGAAATAATGTTTCCCAGCAATGTTCAAAAAATCAGTGACATGTTGGTAAATATTTTTTTAAACAGCGTCATATATCTTTTAATTTTGTGCGGTTGCTTACAGCATGAAATATGTTAAATTTTTCAAGAAATAAATGTTTCACTGATCGCAATTTCACAATTTAAACGCATAGCCTATCTCACTGTAAATTGTCTGCATTTATTTAGACGACCAAAATGTGAAATAAAATTATTATGTAGGCAGTCACTTCATTAATCAAGCTTTGATTGTGTTAAATTAAGTAAGCACACGCTTTCAAAACAAAACTATAAAAAAATAACGATATTCCGAATGCAGACTCATCAGTAATGCACATTTATTATTTTTTTTCAGATGATGTTATTTGAATATGTACTTGATATTTTATCAGTAAGTAAAAGCGTAGTTCGCATTTAACCTACACTACAGTTTCTATGAGAAAAGTAGCTTACTATTATATAACTTGTCTTGGATTAGTGAAGCCCTAGCTTCGATTTCTGACCCGATCACCCTGATTTCGATTTTTTTAGTGTTTTCCTCCAAGTCTTATGGTTAATCATTTCATGCGGTTATATCATTTTCTGTGTCTCTACTGTTTACCTCCCAATGCTTAACGTGGTCCTGTGTATTGTTTCTGAAGCATTTAGAGCACATGCATTTTTAAAATTAATTTCCTTTTGAACTAAGCTATCTGTAGCGTGCTCAATTTTACACGACAAAAATATTATGATCATTAATAATATATATAATACAAATATATTTTTCATTTTAAATATAGTGATAGCTGATTTTTAAATAAAACTGGAATTCAGCAAATTTATATTTTAACTGAAACAAGTTTATTCATTGAATTGCAGTTTAAGAACAGATCGATAATATCCTAATTTTATGTGACCAAAATCATGAGAAACAAGAATCTAGTCCTAATTTTGTATTAGCGTACGTATGATTTACAAAACTAGTATATTTCGCTCGCTCAAGTGCCTGCTTCGTGTGGCTTGGCCAAGGAGCAGGTAGAGGTCGCGGCAGGCATATAATAGTAGAGAGGAAATATCTGTAGCATGAGTCGTGACAGCCCTGGAGGTGAAGTACTTAGACATGAGAAGTAACAAGACATCACAAGTAACAACACTTCCAGCACGAACCACCGTGCTGCTCTGTGTGTTCCCAGCCATAGCATGACCAGTTACGTTAGGCTATTATATTCTGCAAACTAAATCGCGTAATACGCTACCAGCCAATATGTCACCAACGTTTTATTGAATGTAACTTCATTCCTGTAGTACTAGACATTGTAATCAGATACGAAAATTAAACACGTGTTTAATTTCTGGAGTCATTTTCAACTGAACACTACATCGGCTTTCTTTCCACAGAAAAGGGGACGAGGTAACTGAACGGTCAGACCATTCGCCTCCGACCAAGGCGATCAGGACTCGACTCCCGGCGGGGTCAGTCTCCGAATTTTCGCAAGTGGGAGGCGTGCCGGACGATGCTGTTGGTCAGCGGGTTTTCTCGAGGATATGCCGTTTCCCCACCCTTTAAATCCGGCATTTCTCTATACTCATCTCATGTCACCCCTCACCAGCGCTGAAGACCTCGACGTTTAGCGCTGACCAAAATCTCTCACTCTCTTTCCACGGAAATGTTTCAAGGAACTTTTTTTCTTTTGAGCTAGGTATTTACTACGTTGTCATTGACTGCTTAGGAATAATAGCTATTTTCCGTATAAAAAGTGTTAGCTAATTAAATTAATTTCGTAGTGTAGCTAAAGCAGTTTATCGCTACAGGTTGATTGATGCAGCAGTAAGTTTACGAACATTTCTTCAATAAAATAGGATTTCAGAGAATAGTTAAAGTATTTTTATAAGTCGAATCCACTTTTTTAATCAAAGAAGATCCAAAAAATATATTTTTATCGTTAATTTATTTGGTATTTCCTACGCTTGTGGCACAGACAAAGCACTACATTATAAACGTCGATAACCTAATTTAAAAAAATCATCCTCATAAGAATTTGTAATACATCACTCTGTTTCACTTTATTGAAAAGCGTTAGAAAAATTGAATTAAAATCACACTTTTCATTTCAGAATTTGTACATTATTAACTACGATTTAAATCACAATTATTTTATTACATATTTTTAGCTTCGATGTGACGTATTAAAATGTGAGGTAATTCATAAGGCAAGTCTTGAATAAATAATACTTTGAATGTTTCTTATCGTCAAAATAAAATTCTATAGTCTCCACAAAACCGTATCATACACTGTAGGAATAAAGAGTACGCTAGGAAATCACGTAAATAACTCAGAATTTTTCCAATGACCTAGACTATAAAATGCACTTAGGTTAGTCGTATTTCACTATATTTATATTTCAATTATAAAATATAACGAACATTTGCGTATTAGTTATTTTTATGTTACAGTTGCAAATAAGCCAACACATGTATAAAATAAGGAGCGTGTTTTCGTCTTACGTGTTTTGAAATGTAATTTATTCTACGTGTCAGATCCAATCCACAACATGCAACGTCTTTCTTTAAGAGGAGTTATGATAAAAATTGTTTTAAAAATTTCTTTCTATTACATTATTTCCATAAATTGTACAGATTTCAATATAATAATAGTATACAATACTCCTTAATAGTGTTGGATATACTGTTTTAATTGTAATATATCGAATGTGAATAGTATTATTTCATTCTTTAACATTAAACAGAACATTTCCAACTATAACACAGTATGTGTACTATGTAGGAAGTTGATGTAGAATACTATTAAAATCATGAAATACCAAAAATTTAAATTTGCTTTTGAGTAGCCTGAAGTGTTGAAAAGTTTAGAAATGTTAAACAAAGATAGTTGCCCTGTGTATAGGACAATAGATCGTGTATTAATAATTTCGATGAAGAATGTACGCGAGCCATATTAAACTCACTCTGCTTATCTTAACATATGCCTATGTTGTAGTAGCTAAGAACGAGAAATAGCCAATTTGATAGAAGAGCTGTTTCAGAAAAATAACTAACTATTCAAGTCTTATACACTCTGCCAAATTATCGTTTCCATAAAGTGTGTTACGTGATGCAAATTGCAAGTATCTGGATTGTTCTTAGTAATTAAATATTAAATATTTTATTGTAATTAGCTTATGGGTGACATTGCGATAATATTTTCGTCAGCGGGTTTTTAGAAAAAAACAAATAATGCAATTCGTGTTTTACAAAAATATTGATACGTTATAATTCTTGGATATTTTCAGCTGGTAATTTAAAAAAAATTAATAATTGGACAAATATTAAATATTTATATCTAAATATTTTAGAAAAATTACGCCGAATAGTATGTGTTCGTAACGATATGAATTTTATTATTGACTCATAAATTCACTTACTCGTTGGGTTATTTGGAAACAAGACGTATGATTTAGTTTTCCCAATTAGTACGGTCTCTTCAATACTCATGTCGAATATTTATAAATTAGAGCAGTGAAGACGTCAACCAGCATAGAACTCTAATTTACGGGTGGATACTTCATGGTGTGTAAAAAGTATGATGAAATGTGCATACAAGCGTGGATACATATTCGTTCAGAGGAAAAGTCGTAGTTCTTTGTTTGGCCGCAGACTTACAATAATTCCATAATCCAACAAGTCCAAGAAGTAAATGTTACAAAAAAAATATATTAGTAATAATTCAATCCGCTTCTCCAACTTCCAAAAGCCTCTGAGACTTACGGTAGATGATGCAATAGTAAAAGTTGTCTGCGACGTAGCAAACTAAAAACAATAAGTAAACTTAACACTCGGGTGTTTTATCTTTTAGTACTCCTGCTACCAGTACTGCAGTGTATTGTCGTACATTCCTCTGGCAACAGGCTCTTCAGTCGGTGTAAGGGCTAGGTACACATACTTATGTGGTAAAATGCATGTTTGGATCACTTTACAGTAGACATTGTACAGTACTGTTGGAAATACCTTTTGGGTATTTCGTTTGGGGTTCACCTCGCATGCCTGTACCCTGTTTAATTTGCAATCCTAATTTTCTTTTAGTTTATGATTCATCTTTGGTTTATAGTTTATTCCGCACAATTAAGGGTAGTACAGTTATAATAAAGCTTTTGTTATTTGAACTGAAAAACATTTTTTATGAAAGTATAAAATGTTTAATTATTAATTTGTACTATTAAGTTACATTGAAAGTTAACCGCGAAGGAACTTGCTATAATACTCTTTGGCCACAGCAGTCTAAAGAGTCCAGGTAATGTATTGTGGTTTGACGTCTTCCTCACCTCGTAATAACCCGGGCAGGCTGGTTGTGCGCGTGCTTACGACGGTCGAGCACGGTGCCTCTCGCATAAATTCATCTTCACTTCTTCGTGGTAAGTACTGGAAACGCCGAACTTTCACTAAGCGGCTACCAGATTCATGTTAGGAAGACTTATAGGATCCCGCCAGTTGCGCTAGGGATTTCTACGGTGCTGTGTTGGGCTTACTTCAGGAGGTTGGTGGACTCCCCAGAATGCGGGGTACCTCAAATCTGATTTGCACGTCCCAACTAAGACCTGCGGTTGATTTGATTTTGCTGTGTGGGTAATTATGGAAGCCCTGGCGAGACGTCTTTTTCGCGGGTGAAAACCCATGTGAATGGTATCTTGTAGATGATCCATAAGATCAGCGTGAAAGTCCCAGCATCGGGCTATAGAGTTTGTGGGTTGATCTCGGAGTGGTAGTGGTTTAATATTCTGCTTAGGGGAAGATTATTTATTTAAAACTACTTATTTTTACGTGTGGTGAAGTTAAATCATAATTGCCTTGTCTACCATTTAACCACAGTACCTAAACTTACAATCTTTCAAATAACTGTACAATAAGAAAAAACAAGTTTAAAAAATATTTCAAAACGTAGATTAAACTGCCAGTCACGATAACTGAAAAAAAAAAATAATAAAACAATAAAAAAATATACAATGCAGAAGTAATTCCCCCTACAATTATTCACACATTCGTACCGGTAATTTCGTGTTCACTATGAATAGTAAAAATCGTCTTGCATAGTTTTCAGAAGAGCTCTATTAAATGTGGACTGCGACAACTTTTGTTTCATAGATTCCTCAAGGGCTTTCCAGGCTCGCACTACAGAAACCACAAAGTATATGGAATATGCACTAGTTCGGTGCTTTGGTATGAGCAATGCCAGAGTAGCTTTCGACCGGGTACCAACTGTACGACGGGATAGAAATTCAAATTTGTTTCCTAAGTAGGGAGGAGATTTAGAACATAATATTTTATCTCAAGGCCTTGTTCCGGAGTTTTGCAGTGATTTCGGAAATATTTTTTTATTGCTTCTTACTACCCATATCAAAATTTCGCTGCGCATTTTTGACACTTATATGTTATAATTTGTAGCTGAATTTTTTTGTAGAATTACACTGAACGGTTTTTTAGATTTCTTTACCCAAAGTACCAGGTTTTTCGTTTTGAAAATAAACAAAAAATGAAAGAAATTATTTTTTTGCTGGCGAATGGTACATTATTTTAAAAAACGCGTCCACAGTATTGTGCATCGTGTGGTTGCACATTGACTCAAATTTTTTCAAAACTTTTGGTTAAAAAATATTTGAGTTATTGGCACCAGTCTGAAAAAAACTCGGGAACAAGCCCCTAAGGGGTCTACCTACCTGCCCATCAAATGCGTGGCAACGAGTTACAACTATTGTCATTTCGACAAAACTATTTAACGCACATTAGATCTATTCATCTTCGAAAAGAAAACACACTTCAAACTATCGCTATAGTTTTATAAATTCGGCACGTTTTTTATAAACATTATTTTCTGGCTCCTAAAAACAGCCAAAAATGGCTTTTTAAAACTGCCGTATCTGGAAAATTAATAACCGGATTCAGAAAACTAAACTATAGAATCAAGCGTTAGACTTTGAACTACGCTGCCCATAAATAAAATAAAATGGTCATCGCTTGCAGTCACAAAGTAAAAATAATACTCGTAAAGCACTGCACGCTTGCGCGGAGAGGTGGTAATGCATTACATACGCCGCTTAATGACACTCTTACCACTCCTGTCACACACACACACACACACACAAACGCAGCCTATATGGGAAGCTATGTAATTTACGGCTGTGTTCCAGTCGCTTCTACGACAATGACGTGAAACAAGATCATGTATTTCAAGATTGAGAATGTTACGTACGCATATATTTACAATATTCTGCAGTATACTCTCTTGTTCGTCAGTCAGGTCGCTGTAAACTACGTCACAGTAGCCAAACAACAAAAAAATTTGTGCCTGGACAATACATATCTTAATGCGTACGGGGAGTAAATTTTTATACGCTTCAGCGAGTCTTCCATGACCAATTTAAAGTCACATATGTAAGAAATATCGGATTTATTTTAATGTTGGTAAACGTAGGCTATACTACGTAGTTATTTGACTTTATTTATGTGTATTCCGCTAATACTATGTCCAAATTTTCAATACGGCGGCCATGTTAATATTTCTAGTATAGTATGAGGTGTCTGAGATACTATTATTACGAATGTCATCAAACTTGGGGTACATATACAACTTACAGAGCTGACATTACTTTCGGTATTTCGTTCATCCTGTATTCATATTTTAATTGTAGCGGTCATTTTAATATCTTCAGAATAGTAAATTCTAACCAAGAAATATTTTTCCGTTTAGTATTAATCTTGGTACACACATTCAAGCTTGGTTAGTTGACTTTAGTTTTGTGTATTTTGTTCATCCAGTATTAAAATTGTTTAAGCAGTTTTCATTTCCTGTTATCATCATAATATGGTATACATGGTGAAATATTTTAAGAAATTCATAAATCTTGATGTATACACACTGCATACAAAACTGAACTGACTTTGGTGCTTTTGTGCACCCTTTACTCACAATTTCATAACGGCAGGCATTTTTCTGGTTTTAACATACTGCATAATTTGAAATATCAGAGGGTATTTTTTCCTGAATTTCATCAGACACATATGATTTAGTAAGATAACTTGCCAATGTTTATTTGTTCTATCGTTCCGTGTTCATATTCTAAGAACGGTGGCAAAATATATGTTTTTCACATAATGGCATATCTAAGGATATATTTTTCTTAATATCATCAGAGTATGTACACTTATACTTTTTAGTAGGCTGCATCGATGTTTATATATTTTCTTCTTTTCGTGTTCTTATTTTCAAATTCGTATGTACTGTTGTGATTGAACGAAATGTCTTGAGAAAAACTTTTTTCAGAATTTCACTAAACTCAGTACTCGTATAGTACTTAATAAGTTAATTTGAGGTTTATGTGTTTAATTTATGCCGTGTTCTCCCAACCGAAATGGTGACATTTTCAACATTTTTAGATCACACGAGATGTCTAAATAACCAATTTGTCAGATTTTCCTCAAACTCGAATTAAGGGCACGACATTTATGTATTTTGTTCATGCTGTATCAACAGTTACATTATGGCGAAATAAAAAAAAATCACATGAGAGATTTTTTATTTCCTTACCCACATAGCACCAAATACAGCGACATTAGCTTTATGTATTTTGTTTATCAAGTATTCCGTTTTTAAAGCTACTGTCCTTCGAATTTTTTTAGTTACTTTAAGTATTTTGCAACTTTTTTTATAGGTTCTTCAAACTCTATACACATGAAGTATTAAGTTAATTTCCGTGAATTAAAAATTGTTGGCTCACGTACTGTTTGTAATACATTATATCACTAATTTTCGAAGATTTCACTACGCTTGAAGATAGCACGAGAATAATATATATTATTGTTATATAATGCTCCTACACTGTAAAAATAATTTGTACTTTTACAAAGAAAAGCCTTGGAAACCCAGTTGCCAAAGAAATTCCTTGTAAAACTACAATGGTTATCCTTGTATTTAAATACAAAGTATAGGTTTGTAAAATTACAAGGACTAGCCTTGTAGCTGTACTTTCAATAAGGAAAAAAATAAATTTAAATATTCGTTGTAGGCCTACTTCATAAATAACACTGAACTTATTTATCAAATAACGTTTGAATAAAGGTCGTAAACAAGAGATTATTTTGAAAAATTAAAAAAAAACTTCGGATGTGCTAAGTTTCGAACCACTAACCTCACACTCAGAATCTACGTATCTTACCCCTAGACCACCGTGACTTACTTGCTGGTAGAGTATATTTATTTGTATGCATTCAACGTAAAGTTCAGTAATAATTCTTCCCTTTAAAGCACGCAATTAATATAAATTTTCACTTTATTCGAGAAAATACTTTTCATATGTTGTGATCTTTGCATAAATAATTTCCGGCGAACTTACGATTTTTGTAGGCTACACATTTTTTTCTAAGTTATTTTGCAGCAAACAAAACCCTTTAAACGTTATAAACTAATAATTCTACAAGGAATATTTTCAACACTTACAAAAATTTGTACAACTACGAAGAAGTGTCTTGTTATATTTTACAAAATAATTTACAGTGCAGGAATTGTCGGTATGGGTACAAGGAATTCCTTTGTAGTATAACAAAGCTTACCTTTGTAACTTCATGAACTATTGATTTTACAAGGATATTCTTTGTACTTTTACAAGGACTTGTAAAAGTACAAAGCATACCCTTGTAAATTTTACTAATTTTTTTTAGAGTGTAAATGTACGTAAATGATTTTAACTTACAGGGATAATTTGCGTCCACATCGAAGAAAGTAAGCTTATCAGTTATACTGGTAACTTCTTGTTTAAGTTGTTGAAGAGTTTCGCTTGTTAATAACGTTTGCTAAAATTAAGTTTCATGTGGAGGAATTTCATGAAGTAAAAGAGTATAAACGTTTGACCGCGAAGTCAGCTTAAGTAACGATCACTCTTTTCCATTTCTTTTGTGACATTTGTCGTTTAAGCCCAAACGAGATCATGTATCTGAAATATCTCGTCCACTATTGTTTTAATACATTGTACTATGATTATATCGTTGTTCCAAGACAAAAACATAAAGTTAAAGCTGATTGTTTACTTAATTGAAGTTTCATCAATTAACTAATCATCCAAAACCAGATGATATTTTGCTTTGAAAAAAAAAATTGAAGACGTAGTAAAAAACCCTGCAATAAAACTGGGCAACATTTTATTTTGCTCTACTTTAAGCTTTTCGATTGATTTATTAATTTATTCGTTGTATCCTGTTGAGCACAGTTTATCACATACACAGTATAACAACAATTATACTTCGAGCGCCCGTCAGATGTCTCCGTTTGCAGGGTGAGCGCATTGACATAATTTGTAACGCATAAACGAGAGTGAGAACTGTTGAATCTGTTGATTTTAAAAATAAATACAGCTCATTATAGACAACTTTCATGCTTTCATCCCCCACCTATCTTCAATAGTAAAAATGTTTTTCACTGGCCAACCGTTTAATGTTTCATACTGTGATCAAACGCTCTTAAGGTTAGAAAAAAATTGTATATTATATCATTAAAAAAGAAAATTGTTGGTCTATTTTTTGTCGTGATGTGTATGTTGTTACGCACCATAAAACGTATAATACGATTTTGTCACTATTTCTCTAGTTACGATGTGATATATTTGTTGATGCAGGAAAACATTATCATTATAACCACAAAGTTTTTTGCTTTAGACTTTTTTAAACCTCTTAGTATGGTGCTTATGATGAAACAAATATATAATATGGTGCGCGTAAGCCATGACAGAAAAATACACAAAATTTATTTTTTGAGCAGGATGCAGCTAAAATCGCATTTTGTAAGTGTAAGGTTGAGCAGTTTATAATAATATTCTAAATAATTCATTTGTATAAAATTTATACTTTTAAAGAATATGCATTGACTCTTATGTCACGCCCATGACGAATATATTGCCCATTCAGTTATTACTAAAAATAATAGAGGCAATTGACAATAGGCCAGATATGGTAGAGTTTGAAGATGATTTTATAATATACTGTTAATGAAGTGAATGTAAATTTCCTTCTTTTGAAGTACATGCTTATTTAAGAGGTTCATATAAAGTCATCTGAGGAATGAAAACTAAGTGCTTGAGGCAAATGCAATATTATTGCAATTGTTTTTGTTGGAAATTTTACCATATACCTTGTAGGCTCATGAACAAATTGCTTTGTTTACCTGGAGTTACGTGCGTAAAAATATAGACCCATTGAATCGTAATTGTCAGTGCTGATTTGACACATGACAAATGCTCTGTGTAGGCCAATCTAAATTAATTATTCCTATCTTAAAAACACCGACCACGTGATCACAGTTTATATGTCGTCACAAAAATTACTGAAAATACGAACATGTTAGCAAAGAGGGTGGGGAAATATAAGACCAATTGTAGCAATGTACCTGGCCTTTTAATATCGGCGATTCATATTATAAAATTGCTCCTCTAGTGGGCATTAAAAATTTCGCAACCTGTCCCTCACCAGTGATTATACTCTTAAAGTTTTTATCATATAAATGATCAAACTGAAATTGCAGTTCCTTACTAGGTACTTGTTGTCGCGTCTAGTGTCCGATAGAGACGTGGCCTCGACTGTATCAGTGGCAGTCACCAATAACATAACGATTCAAAAGATCTGTCAATCTCGCCAAGATTTTATTTGCTACAGTCTTTCCGTTTTAGGACGTCACTTCAGTATAGTTCCCGCGGCAAAGTTTGTCAACACTATTTGTCCGCGAAACAACTATAATGGCAAACCAATGTGACTCTATTCCCAATACGAACCGTTAAAGTACTCAGAAATCGGGCAGCCACCTCACAATTAAGCTTTCGCAAATTATCCAATATTGATCGATATTGGCAGCGCGAGCGTCCCTTTCTAAGGTCCCTGCGATCTCCTGCCCCAATCAAAACTTCCAAAAATTTAACAAACTGAAATTGTAGCTGACCGTGCGAACCTCCTTTCGATGGGGTCCACGGGCAACTGCCACGATCCGGCGTCACCACACTCTGACAACCACAACCCTCGCGATCTCCGCGTTTCTCAACTGACCAATCCCAGACCTTCCCTGGAAGGCCACGCCCCGTATCGGTGACTACTTCACGA
>PNEQ01038069.1:80792-136311 GCA_003012365.1 Medauroidea extradentata
GGGGGGGGGGGGGGAGGGTAAGAGAAGAAAATAGCCTCGTTCCAAATTCTCTCGCTGTCTCTCAGTGATTTAAAAGGGGAAGGGGTTACACTGCTGGAACATGGTTGGGCCACCAGCGAAGTTTCTTCGAACAAGCAAACCAACACCTCTTGGACTCATTTTGAGTCTCCCTGGGGATGCGACAAGCCTCGGCGACACTTTCCGTGGTCCCTCGCAGAGCTCATATTTTCTGTCCTGCCCAGTGCTGGCTTCCTCTCGACCCTCTCTCGAGGCTTACCAAACACACTTTCAGTTCAGTCTTTATGCTACACAGCTATTCTAAATACATATAATTTATAACTATTGTGAAAATTAGTATATTGTCACTAGGGTTTTGTGCTATCTCGTATGTTCAGGTAGGCACGACTGACGTAGGGACTTAATTGGAAGTACGTGCCTAGTTAATATTGTGTATTTTAGGCTGTGTATTTATATGTTAAATGTCTCATAATTACGGTAAGGACTTATGAAATCATAATGTTTGGTAATTGAACATTTCAATATTAAAACTGCAGTATAGAGAGCGCGATGAGCGCGGCAAGGTAGACGTCAATGCTCACGTGAGGAGAAGGAATAACGGTGGAGGGGGAAGTGACGTGATAGAGGGAGTGTGGAACAGCTGAGTGTGGACGTATTGGCTCAGGAATAGTCTGGTATGACGTGAAATGTATGGGAGCTTAGAGTAAATATAGGGTAGAGGGAGTATCCTCTATACAGCTGCGTACGAAATTGTGTGTTCAACATGTGTCACATGACTTTAGTGAAATATGTGCGGTTTATTTGAAATAACATTGAGAGCCAAGACAATAATTGCTCAGTAATCACAACTATGTTGGGTTATTTTGGTACCTTATGCATATATGAACTAAGGAGAGCATACTACCATATTATCGCATAGTATAATTGCATACAAATTTCAGAACGACATATGTAAACAATGTTTGCCACGTTACTGTTTTCCTTAACACAGCTGTTTTTAGTAAAAAGTAAATATAAGCTTCATACTTACTATAGGGTTTTGAACTGAGATCTTGGTGACACCACTTGACTAAATATATATTCTGGAAGGTACGCCATGAGTTTCAAACAACACGACTGCATTTTTACGCCGAGAAAACATAAATAAACGACACCAAACTCTCGAGACCATGTTGGACACACATTTGTGACGTCATGCTCCCTCTACTATATATTACCTCTATGTATGGGAGGCATTTATTTGTGAAGGCACGTTAAGGCATATATGGAGCAACGAGTGTTCGAGTTTTTTTAAGCCTTAATAGTGCCGATTGTCTTATAAATGTTTGGTACTGTTTTCATGCTTGGAAACTATGGAGCCAAGACGCGTCGCCATACCAGGGATCATTCAACTGTGGCCATCTAGACTTGAACTTCCAAGTGGTACGATAACGTAGAATTCCTGGGTAAGCGAGAGCGGCCTTGAAATCAGCTGGTTTTGGTGAACAATGCAAGTTAAGATAACATTCAGCCAATTTACTTACTTTCTATTTCCTCCAAGTTGGATAACGTATTCGCGTAAAGCGGGCTGAGAAGGTTTTGCCGCCAGTTACCGATGCTCATAATATGCGCTCTGACATTTCACTCGTGGTTACTGCAGTTTAAAGAACTATATATGGTAGAAAGTGTAAATAACTATATTTGGTAGAAAATTTAAAGAACACTAAGATTCTGTGCACAGATAGTAATGGACACGGTGTAGAGATATAAGGAATTCATAGTGTTTGGTTAACATATAATGTCATGTGGAATAAATGAATAGAAAGTCACATTTCTTGGATTATATTATGTTTTCTTTGGCGCTTTACTGTTAAAGTGGAAACATTAGAGGACTTTTCAACTTAGTTATAAATGTGTCTGTCATATATTAGGGAAAGGGGGGGGGGCTTCATTTTGGTGGATATGAGTGGAGCCGATGAGTGGTTTTTCCCCAAGAGAGGGCGAATACCTCACTATCTTGAAATTCTGCCCATTACAGCACATACAAAATTAAGTTTACAGATTAGGATATCGCTGAAATGAATGGTAATACAATTGAACCTTCAGTAGTTCAGGATTCATGCGTGTTAGTGTAAATAATGTAAACCTTTTATTGTTTTACTTGTTTTATTTAATTTGCCAGCAAGAAGTCTAAGAAATACTTAATCGGTTGAATAGAAATAATGGAGTTAAGTGATTTTCAAATAAAATTTCTGCAGAATACATGTTATTCCCGAATTAGTTTATTTCCACAATAAATTGTATTCGTCAGGTGTCGGCCAGTGATATTGTAATGAAACTTCCAGAACCATAGTTACAAGGTGGCGTGTTAACGCGCTGCCTGCACCATGTCATTTGCTGTAAACTTGTCAGAATCCAGTGCAGTTTAACGTTGTGTTTAAGATCTTCGTAACATGCTATGCACAGAAAACAAACAAGTTTTGTGTTCTTTATCAATTCCTTGCTACACAGTAACGTGTAAACCCACAAAAATAATTCAATTATAGCTTTCAATTGTATAAGTTTGTATCATCACACCACTGATAAGAGTTTATCACACCCGGGACAGAGAAGACGGGTTCAGTAACAACATTCAATTGTTATTTAGTTTTTTCGTGATATCGGGTATGATAATCATAAAACTATTTAATATGATATCATTATTTTTAAATTTTAATTCTTATTCTTTCACAAACGTTTACGTGGCGCAATCTGTATATTTCACATAACATTCGTGACAAAACGTAGCATATTAACAGATAAAAATAATAAACAATTCAAGAAAACCAAGTTGCTAAACATGTTCACCTGATATTTTGCTATACGTCTGAGACAATATATAACGGTATATAAATAATTACGCTGTAATAGCAATGTTGAAGGCAGTAAACTCCCTTGAAAATGGTACACATATAACAATGGATTCACGCTAATATTTTTACGAGAATGAACCTGATGAAGATTGTTGTAAAAATCAGACTGGATTGTGCATTTGGTAAGGTCCAAAACATATTTCACAGAATACAGTTTGTAACGTATTGTCATCAAATAATATGTAAATTGTGAAAAATACTCTATATCTTGTTGAACAAATCTTAGTGATGTCACCGTTCCCCTTATCGTACCTACCAATACATTCACACAAGCAAAGACTCTGTATTTCTTGTTTTATGAACAAATCTTATAAAACGCAAAACTTTCTCGAGTTCAGTAAGTTGATAACACTTACCTTACTGAGCAAATATTTGTTTTGCTTAATTGGGAATTTTTAGCTGCTGTACCTCATATTCAAACTCTTGGTACAGAACACGAGAGAAACTGGTTAGGAGTCAGCCAGGACTGGAAATAACCATCTTAACATTCGCCTGGAGTGATTTCGGGAAACCCTGGAAAGTTGAAATCAAGATGGCTGGAGCAGTGGATCGAACCTAGACAGTTCCGAGGCGAGGCGAGTGTTTTACCACTGCTCCACGCTCAGAATATCGAGTCCTTAGAACAAGAAATGTTGTTGTGGATAAATGAAAACTTCATAAAATAGTGAATCGCATTTCATAGGCACGACGAACTCATGAAATGTATCAAATGTTAGTCTATCACTCTGCAAAAAAACCGTCACTTGTGATTTGGTTTGTTCAAATCCATAACTCATTATGCTTTCATGTGTTATTTATGGGCCACTACTGTGTCAACTGTAAACACCCTGGCTTTTCTTCCTCTTCTTCTTGCATTACACTGTTGTGTAGTTTTACTTGCTAAAAGTAATACAACATAAGGGGAACTTACAAACATTATTCGCGAAAATTTGTTGTGTATTATTAATAATATCCCTTGCCGTCGTTTAAGGACGCTTAATTTTAATCCCATTATAATCGGGATTAATGATTTTAATACAAGGCCCTAGAGACCAGTGGTAAAAATTGACAAACCCTTGCTTTTTGTAAAAATAAATGTGTAACGTAGCGTATGTACTACAAATCGTGTAAAAGCTTGCAGCAATGTATGCAGTAGGGAAAACATAATGTTTGTGTTCGATTGGTGTAATTCCCCTGTATGACTTTGATAAATAAACACCACTGTTAAATGTGTCGGTTGAATATCCAAATATGGGGAAAAACCAAGAAAAAATTTATACATATCACGCATACATATACACATATAAACACACACACACACATATATATATATATATATATATATATATATATACATACAGAGAGAGTGTGTTTGTGTGTAAGGTGTAAGTAAAATTGAGATACGACAAGAATGTTGCCTTAATAACAATGCCAATATTTCATTTCGTTAATTGTAACACACTAGGCGCACGTATAATAGTTTCCTTAAAAATATAAGCATTTCTAACACGCTGCAGAGCATTTAAAGGTCTTATGTGGTGGTTGGTTAAGAATTAAAAAAACTTTACATGTTTATAAGCCAGTAAATATTTTTCGCTGCCCTAGTGATGGAGATTTCAAACATTTGTCTAAATTTTCGGGACAAATAAATGCCAACAGATGTGAAAACTTCTATATATTTATATATATATATATATATATATATATATATCATAAATCGTTTCAAAGTTTGTTACATAGTTAAGTTACGACAGTACAAGAAGCTTCCAAAAATATATAACGAATTTTGCTACAAGTCACATTACATTAGTTATTAACAAAGTAACTTATTCATTTGTGTTTGTTACTCCCTAACACCTTATGACGCTAACAAGCGTAGTGTATACGGTTACCCTTTCTTAAAATGTACTGTCTGAGACCAAGATACATGAATCGTCTTGTTATGCCTAATCTAAAACAATGAAAGTTTTCACTGAACTGGAAATATATAATTAAGAAGTAAAGTGGCAAACTGTTTACTCGGTAGTGTGTGGTAGAAGTTCACAGATATTTGGAATAACTGATACCTCTGACAGTCCGTGGGAAGGGGCGGTCGAAGTCGGACTGTCTTACTCGCACATTTTCCCTGTACCTTCTTTTACCACCCCTCACCGGGTGTCTTAAGTAATTAGAGCGTACTCTACCTATTAGGCCTATAGTTCTGCACTGTTTAGGCCTACTTTGATAATATTTTGCAGATGTGTCCCAATTATTGGAGCGAGTGAGAGATCCGAGGCCGTTTGCGCTTTTGAGGGTTGACATGTGAGTATGTATGAGGTTAATTCTACTACAGGTTAGAAATGTCAATGTTAAAAGTTTGGCGCAGGGAAAACTGAGCGCTAGTATCGCTGCTGGGTGCAAACTGACCAATCACAGAGCTTTCCCAGAATTTTAAGTTACATAAAGTTGATAATCCAAAACGCGAAATTGGTTTACTTAAACTTTAAAATTAAGATAAAAGACTTCTGTCACTTTCAAACATATTTAATATTTATTTGATAACAGTTTCATATTTTTGTGGTCCACATGCGATTGCAGCGAAACTAGCGGCAGAAATTTTCCCTGTGCTAAACTCTCCCATAGGAAAACACATTCTCTTTCTAACCTATAATAGAATTAATCTTAATATGGAGCAGCGCCAGGATGAAAGGGCGGGCGAAACGGCGGATCCCCGCAAAAACCCGCCGACCAACGGGATCGTCCGACACGATTCCCCCGTGCGAAAATTCGGGGACCGACCTCGCCGGGAATCGAACCCGGATCGCCTTCGGAGGAAGCTAATTGTCTGATCCTACGGTCATCGCGGCCTCTCCCCACTAATGGACATTTCAATGCGAATCTCTATGAATTTTATTTATAAAATATTTTTTACGGATATCATGACGGAAGCGAGTGAAAGAATAACATTTAACTGTTTGAACAGTACTTTCTTAAGAGTGCAGTCTGATTAATGAAACGTGAATTGTGCAGAATGACAAAAGGAACCGTTGTTATTTAAAATTAAATCCCTTCAATTAGGTGTTTGTTCATGACTGGTGTTTAAGAATCATCACCTTTAGGTTACGAGATTAAATTTTGCGTATTCGTTTCTCACTTCGAGGAAATTTAAACTGATAAAAAAAATATATATTTTCCAGAGGGAATTCTAGGTGTAAATTTTTTGTACAGGTCAGGCATGTTAATATATCCAGGTAACAATACTCATGTGTAGAGGAACAAAATGCATTTCAGTTCACACTTGACGTAAATTGCACAGCGCGTGAGCTGAATTATGTTATGCAATAATAGCTGTTATTAACAGCTACCTACCGGACAAGTTGTAAGGTTGGTACACGTTGCTCCATGAAGCACTCTTCAGTAACAAGGTCCGGTCCTCGCAAAGTTTACAGTATAACACGTGATCTGAATGAAAAATGGTAGGGGTGCCACAACAACAAAAACTTGTGATTGTAGATCTCGCCTTACTTTTTGTGATGATTTTTTTCTGCCCCAGTAGAGTTTTGCTGTGTATACAAATATAGGTGAAGTTCATATTGACAAATAATATTGGGCCTAATATATACCAGATTTTCTGATTGTAATACAGATGATGCGCGTTTTCGGACTTATAATCATACAATATATTTGTTCTTCCATATGTTAATTGCCCCCCCCCCTCGCGCCAACTACAGTGACTCGCAAATATGAAACATCCTGTGCGGAAAATTCAGATAAATCTCTATACAAACATTATAATGTTACCTTTACTATGTAGCCATATAAATACGTGAACACCAAATAATGTTATGTTAGGACAAAGTACCAAAATGAAACAGTAGGCTACAATCTTTTTGCGCTTCCTTGCTAGTAGAAAACAAGAAGTTAGGAATGTACTGTAGTCAGCATTAGCGCCAGCAAATTTCCATACCATGATCACGCAGAACAGCCTCAAACAGGCGTAAAATAGTTAAAGCAATTGCGCAGTCATCTGGCCAGTGTATGATTGCTGGTTTGCATAGGGATCGTAATCTTATATTTGTACTAAACCCTGTCCAATTCTTCCACATTACATTCAGTAATTTTCCTCAAATAAAATATTTTACAGTCCCATAGTTTTCTTACAAGCTCATGTCAAAGTAACGATTTTACTATTTTCGCTACTTACCCAATGTAAATATTATTCAAACGATACGAACGAAATAATTTAGAGTGAAAGGAAATGCATTTAGGTACAGAATGACACATTTGTTATTTCACATATAAATACATGTATTTAAATACAGGTACTCAAAGATATGCAAAAATTTAGGTAATTTTTTCGCGAAATTACAAAGGTGTCTTTATGTAGTTTAATACATTTACTTTTACTCTCAATAACTTCATAAGAATCGTTTGAAACGATCCTACTTTGGTTAAGTAGCGAAAACAGTCAAATACTTTGACATGCACTTGTACGAAAACTATAGAGCAGATAAATATTTTATTTTTGAGGGAAATTGCTATTAATGTAATGTGTAAGAATTTGACATTGTTTAGTACAATTTTTAAATTGCGAATTTTTCTATGCAGAGCGCGCGTGAGTGCTGCTACCTCAGAGTTCTGGCAAGAACAGAACACGTATTTACATGTTAAATCATATAAGGTGAGGCTCATTTACCCGCCATTCACGATATCGATTCTAAACAAAAAGAAATTCATTGAGAAGAGAAAAATATTGCTATTGTAATAAAAAAATGTGGGGGGAAATATGAGTAAGTTTTTATTTTTTTGTGAACTTACTTGTTTTCTGAGTTCAAAAAATCTTACTTAAAGATCATATTATATCTGGACCGCATCGAGACGAACAAAAAAGTGATCAGTGGCGTATTTGTAGGTTCAACAGGTGACTACATCGAATTTAACTTAACATAAGACCCATTATCATTGCTTCAGCCTGGGCTATTGGGTAGACAGCACCCTTAATGTCTCAATACTTCTATGCAAAGACACCGTACAATGGCTTGCAATAATGAACTTTAATTAGTAATGAGATAATTATTGTTATGTTAACAAAACAAATGTCTGCGTTGCGTCAAAATATTCAGTATTATAATAATGATTTAAAACGCACTTGAGTTATTAAAAACAGTTGCTATTATTTAAAACATATTATTTTTACCGGATGAAATTAACAAAAAAGTTTTAAAAGTCAACACGAACGTCCGTAAAAAAAACTGATAAATAAAATAGTTATTTGCTTGTTTTTGCTTTTGAAAGCTTCAAACGTAAGTATAATACAAATCGTGCTATTTATGTATACTGCGTGTCAACTCATCTTACTTCGCAAATTCTCGAAAAGCAGCATTACCAACCGGTGTATCTAACATACTTGGAGAAGAATACTGAAATCTCTAGAGCATTCAGCAGAGTGTTTCAATGTACAGGAATATTTGAGGGGCTTGGATTTATAGTGGTGTAAGTCAATGAAATAGTTTTCCCGTTAATCATTATTTGTAATCACATGCAAAATGTAGTACATTCTTGCAATACTCAATTGATATTCAGAAGTCTAGTTAAGTGTAAAATATTTATTACAGGAATTTCTTTAGAAAAATGTGTATGATATGAAAAACAATCACACTACTAGATATTTGTGACTAACACCACTATGAATATTAGCTGCTCATTTGAACTTTATAATAGAAGCTAAAATGAAAGTCATGTCAAAAATATCTTCGCGTCATTACTTGTTCTTGTTTTTAATTTCCACTCGCTCCATTTGATCAATGAAGCTCAAGTAGTGAATTACTAACGTAAAGATTGCGTTTAGCTATGTCTTGCAAACTTTTGGTCTTGTAAATATTTTAACCTAACATGTCTAAGGTCTAAAACTACTCTACGATATACATTTCAGGCAAAAACTATTGCGATATAATTATTTGTATACACGATATTTTTTGTTACATGTGTTAACCAATTAAAGCCATGTATTTGAAATCAATATGATATGGGAATATAATATGTTCCAAAAAAATTAAATCGTCACTTAAAGTAGAATTGAATACATTATATTAAAAATAAATATAGCTGAAAATGTTTGTCATTTAAACTATAATTGTGTAGAATTTTTAAAACATTAAAAATTGCTGGAAAGGGTTGCTTCATGATTGATCTGGCATTATGAACATCCAACAATATTCATAGTCTAACTCTTACATTGTTGTTGTAAGTCCACTAAAAGTGTGTGCCGTGCCAGGCGGCAGACAGGAGGTATATGTGTAGATAGTACCTTCACTCGCCGACCTGTGAGTTCACCCAGGAGGAGAGACAAGTCTCTAGTGGCAACACCGCGGACCGCGCACAGATCAAAGACGCCGACCGGCGCCAGCCGAGGTTGCCGGGCGACTGGCGAGGCGTCACAACCACCCTCTCAGCCCACCGCTCTGAATCTGCGCATGCGCACAACTCCTTATATATCCTCCACAAGCAACCACCTCTGAGTTTCCTTCTCCTACCACCCTCCTCGTGACGTTAAGGTTCATAGAACTACTAGCCTTCCCGGGAGTGTAGCTAGCTTCATTACTCGGATAACCCGAGTAGAGTATAATTCTAATTCGAGTAATCTATTAGCAAGTCTAATGAGGTTTGCTTGCGTCCATGAAACTGATAAAATTGATCGCGTTTGTTTTATCACGCCTTTGCTGGACTGGGATCTAATAATTGATCATTCGAGTGGGACGTGACCACAATAACCTCGCTAATTCTAGCGGGTTACTTTTTAGTAAACAGTATATGTCGCTCAGTTTAGCAAGGGCACCAACATAAATTAAACAATGGTACAACAATGAACTTTCATTCGGTTTTCATTCGTGGTTTTCAAGGCGAATGCTAGAGAGTTTTTTTTATGCCCCATATTGCCGCTTTCGTTTCTGTTCACAATTCTCTACATTACTAATTCCTTCTTAAATAGCATTTCTATCAACATGACGTTAAGCCCTTTTTATGTACCTAGGTTGTGTACAAGAGCACTTGAAGCTTCTTTTCAATCAATGTAATGTATCATTTTAATTTCTGCTCTTTCATACTATGAGGACTTGGTAAAACTCAATTCAGTTCCATATAACTCCCAAAGGTAATTTAATATACAGTACTGCTAGATACTTGAATACAGTTAGTAACTCAATTTCCTGTCCTTTTAAATACTTATAAAATATATAGTGATGTAATTAAATTTTGTTATTTTCATAAAAACTTTTATTTTTCGTCGTAATACTTACCTTCAAATAAAAACAGGTAATTTAGTTACATTAAATATTTATAGTATTTTAGCAGGTAAAAGATTTTCTTTTACTTTCTTGGACGACATGCCACTTTTTTGAAAGTGGTAATAAATATTTTATTATGCAACTACAAAAGTTAACCTTCGTGTTACAGAGAGTAATTACACTTCTCTGAATTACAAAAATTATTTTTAATGCTTATTCATAAATGTGGCTATTTATCTTACCCATCAGCAGTTGCCATACATATGTTATTTAATTGTATAATTGGGTCACATTTAGTGTGTTCCAACATTTACATTCTTTTGATAGTTCTCAACTGTTCTGGAATTATATCTATACTATAGCACCTGGTAGACATATTAAACTGTATTGCCAGCGTTTTGATGGTTTTCTTACTCAAGTAAGACGTCTACATGGACACTAGTATAAGGGCGCAGCCTGTCTGACTATATTTCGCGTGATTGATATACAGAAGCAGAAGAGCAGTAAGGTCGACACCAAGCTACGTGCCTATTTCCTTGTGACACTTATATGCGAGATGCTGAACTGGAGCGTACAACTCTTCCTCGTAGGTTCGGATAGTGCACACATTGGTCGTTTTAAGGCATGCTGGATATAGCTCAAAATTGTGTTCCAAATTAGTTTAATGTTCTGAAACCGCTCGGAAATTCCAATCTCATATCTAAAATTTTCATACACACACAAGTTTGAAAGGCTAAATTATAAAGTTCTCGTCAAAAGAATTGGATTTACAATAAGCTGGAGTACAATTTGAACACCAACCAGGTATTGGGTTGATGAAGATATCGAATTGTGCCAAATTTTCCCCAGCCAGTCTCGAGAATATAATAGTTTCGATAACAAGTCTGAAGTTCTTTTATTGCGGTATGGCCTCATAGCCATCGCAGTAAAGTAAAACACGTGGACACACATCAGATAAAACAGGCATGCTTCTTACAGGATACTTACAACTATCACGTAAAGATACCGAATTCACAGCAATACGTAGCCGTACTACGAAATAAGACAACTGCACTTAATAAAGTTAGTCTTGTTCGTTTGTTTTATTCTTCTCAGTTGACAATGTGAACACAGTAGAAGATTGTTTCTCATGTTCGCTCATTTTGGAATTGGTTAAAGAAAGTGGGGGTTAATTGTTTTCCGCGTTAAGGAGCCTCCCTAACTGCCCTTTAAATGAGTTGCAGCGAGTTACGATTAATCTCTTTTTGATGAAACTATTTAACGCTCATTATATCTTTATATCTACGAAAAGAGCACACACTTCAATCTATGTCACCATAGTTTTAGAAATCCGGCACGTTTGTTAGAAACATTATTTTCTGGCCCCTCAAAACAGCCAAAAAATGGGTTTTCACACTGCCATATCTGGGAAAAATTAACAATCGGATTCGATAAACATAACTATAGAAAGAAGTGTTAGACTTTGAACTATACTAGCCACAAATAAAATAACGTGGTCACCGCTTATAGTCCCATTGGACATTGAATAATAGTAAAGCACTGTACGCCGGCTGAGTGGCTTGCATGGAGAGGCGATAATGCATTACGCAAGTCGGTTACTGCTTCTACCTCACACAACTAACGCTGTCTATCTAGGGAGGCCCCTTAAGGTGGCCGTCTGGGTAGACATATTTTGCGCATTCGAGGCCCCTCTTTGAGACTGGTACGGGATGAAGAGGTTAAGACCCTCTCATTGAGGCTGGACCATGATGAAGAGATTCCTTCCCCGAAGCTGACTCGTGATGACGCGACCCTCTCCTTGAGGATCCCCCTCCTGTGTTACGCTGTAGGTGGCATCCTCAGCTCGACTTCTTCAAACCTAGGCTGCTGGACTCTGTCTCTATATCTCCTCCTTAATGGAACTCCAGGTAGACACCTGGATAGCGGGCAATCAACTCGACGACTTATGAGCATTAACAGGGCGATTACAACTCCAACAATAGTGAAAGATAACTCAACTGTGATTGTTTTTTGAAGTTGTGTGTCAGAAATATGTTGACTTTTGACATCTTGTAGTTTGGACATCAACTGGTATAATTCTATACTAGTGTCGTTATCATGAACACTATACGAATCAATATTAAATTTGGTAATGGTTGAATTAATTAAAACTTTTTCTTCGGCAGTTAGCAATGACTGTACTTGAGGAAATTGTACTTTCTTGAAAGCGTACTTGACAACTGATATTTTGTTACTGTGAAGTAACAACTGTAACTTATCACTTAGGAGAACACACCTGCTTACCTGGGACATGACCCTCTGCGCCGAGATTCACTCCTCCGCCACTTTAGAACCATATTCCTTATCTGGGCAAATCTTTGTTATTTTAATTCTATTTGGCACGGAATAGATCCAACTAGCGCCGTCTACCGATCTAACAAACACCGGCGTAAAAACTTTTCCTAATACCTCTCTCTTACATTAAGAAGGATAATAAGTTGGCAGAGCCAATATCAAATCAACTAGATAAAGAGGTTCTTTCACAGAAAAAGTTGGGACTTTCGCAGGAAAACTATTTTCCTCCTTAGCACTCATTCAAGTCTGCTTCAGACATCAATGCATAAAACTTTCTATTTTCTGAGAGTGCAGTGTACGGATGACTAGGAATAACCTGCATGTATACATTTAAATTTTCCTTAGACCGGAAATGGATAAGCTCTGAATATTTTAAAATATATATTCATTGATTTCAATGGAAACTTAATTATTAACTGAATACTCGCCTCAGTGACAAGTGCATGTACATTACAAACTTCATAATAGTTATAAGTACTATCAATCTCCGAGCCTACTATAAACACTTTATCGGCTGGTAATTTAAGAGAGATTTCCTTGAGAATCTCTGACAACTTAACAGGCGACAGCAAAGTTGATGGCAATCTACCTGTAACTATAATGTTCAATGACATCTTTATTTTAGTAACCTCTTGTTTATAAATTTGTAACACAAATTCAACTTATCTAACTATTTTATTAAGATGCAAGATCTCGCCAAAGTGCATTAATCTATTTTCGATGCTTCTAGCGAACGTTCGTAGCTTTTCATCCAGTTGTTCTGTTAATGACATTATAGCTATTGCACAGCTTTTTATCTTTGTATCTAAACCTTTCATAAGAGTGAGCTTATGTTCTGCAATATGTATGAGGTTTTCCTGTATTTCCACTAGTCCCTTAGTAATCTTATTTATATGCTTATAATCTTCATTAGACATAATCCCGAACAAACATTTTAAAATATCTTCTCCTACATTTATTAACCCTCTTTTCTCTCGTGTAGAAGTTCTCGGTAATATCAACATCTGATTTATCTCACTTAATTCTACTGCTAATTCATCAACCACATAAATCTCATCAAACGTGTGTCTTATCGGAATGTCATGATCCGTCAAATTTCTTTTGTATCTTAAGGGAACATCACTACCACTTATCGAACTAAGTCGCCCCATGAAGTCATCAATAACTTTGTGCAATTCATTGACAGGAAGTTCTAGCACAATCGTCCACTTTTCGTCAGTTAACAGTACATTATTCTCCTGTAGTAATATCACGCCGGTTCCTACAGTGTCATCTGCAAAGCAAACAGCATTACTACTTGATCAACTATCTCTCATATACAACATTTTCGCAATAATAACCCAACAACAAAATTCAACTAATTATTTTCATCATTATCTACCGTTGCTTGTCCTAGAGGCGAGTTTCCTACTCTCGAGCACAATCTGTATTTACTTCTGTTTTCTCCTAAGGTTTTGCTTACCTTATTTCTGTGATATCTGAGGGCTCCCAAATGCACGTTCACCTATATTATCATCATTATCTGAGTCTACACTCTCATAACTATCTCTATCTACAGGTATCGCTTCAACTTCTTCTATATCTCTATCCTCTATAGTTTCATCGCCATCTACTGTCATTGGGTGTGATAAAGGACAGATATCACTTTCATTTTCTCTAATTTTTGCCCACTCGACTCACTTGAGTCATCTGTTTCGCTAAGCTCTTTATTACTTTTATCTGTATTACACACTCTACTCTTAGGCTACTGAATATCGTCATTACACTTGACATGTGTCTTTTTAAACTCAAAACTATTTTCGACATCTCTCGTTAGCTTTAGCCTATCATAGTGCACTATAACTTTTCTCTTGTCTAACATTAATTCGTTAGTAACATCAATTACTTTCCTCAACACCTTGCATGGTCCAGACCAATATTTATGAAACTTCAATATTACACCCTTCTTTACACTAGGAGTATGTAAGTATGTGTAATAATTGTCTCTTATCGAAGGAACTTTGACTTCTTATCATTCATTTTCCTCTGTTTCTCTGCAGATATTTTGTTTTGTTCTCTCATAACTAGATATGTTTCTCTTAATTTCTTATTCAATATCATCACATGGTCTCTTACAGTGACACCTCCCTCTTCAACATCTGGCTGACTACTTAAGTCATCTAGAGGAGGTAGTCTCATTTCTCTACCATGTAACAAATAATGTGGACTAAATCCCGTAAAACTGTGGGGTACTGTCCCATATCTGAGTACAACACATGGGAAATATTCTTTATAAGCATTACCACATTCATTTACAAAATGGAAAATCATATCTGCTAATTTTCAATGCAATCTCTCCACACGACCATTACACTGTGGTAGAAAAGCATTACATAGCAAAACTTGTATTTTCCTTATCACTGTCCTCCAAATCTATCTGAAAACAACCACTTGCCAGATCCGTAGTTGCATAAAACTTTGGACCGTGTAATGAATATAATGTTTCTGTTATATTAGGAAGTGGATATGGATATAATCTCGTCACCTGTTTCAGCTTGCGAAAATCAACACAAAAACGATGCTTAATTGTACTATGTCTGTTCATTTGTTTAACTATGACAACTGGAAACTGCCATGGAGTCTTGCTCTCTGTAATAATACCCTTACTTAACATATAATATTCTTGAGCCTCTGCTACTGGCTGTAACACATGTGGAACTTTATATAGATTATGTTTAATCGGTTTGGCATCACCTGTGTCTATTCCATGCTTCAATAAATTCGTACAACCCACAATTATAATTATTCTCCAATTGGAACACATGTGCGAATTCTTTCAGCTCTTAAAACATTTCATTAAAATCTTCCTTGCTTAAATGTCTTAGATTTTCTCTTATTATCTGCTCTATCTCCTTAATTTCACTGTCCAATAGTGTTATCATTCTCCTAAATTTCACATTTAAGGTGCCTTCACAGTGACATATATTATAATAATCTTCTTGTTTAAATCATCTATCAGATTCTACATTCTTCAAATTCTTGGGAAATTACTGGCCCTTATGTATCTTACTTTGAGACTGCTATCAGCAATATTACAATTTTCTCGCCTAAACCTCTTACTCTCCTCATAACTACCACAAGTAGTTCGATTCTCAGTATTTTCACAAAGTTCACAACTTTTATAGCACTCATTATTGTGGTCTGTGTAATTCCTACCATTCTCATTTTCACAATTTATAATATTCTCACAATTTACTATATCTTCTCTTTCTGCATTATTTTCACAACTTTCACTACTCTCAGACATTTTATTTTCACAACTTTCACTACTTTCAGACATTTTACTTTTACAACATGCACAGGATTGTGGATATCTACTCCCGACGACCCTGGCAACGATCTCTTCAACACACCCACCACTATGTGTCGGTTCTCTACTATCTTCTTGTGCATGCATCTCCCTAGGACAACACTTCCTCTTACCTCCTTTGACGCCCTCATGATGGGAAATGATAGGCTGAGTTGCATCTCTATGACACATGACATTGAGGTTCTCTTTTCTCTGGTCAACCACCCTCATAGCCGACCCTAATTTACAACTTTCATAGGTACCTGTACAGCCATCCACACAGTATACCAGATTTGTCTCACTGAGTCTACACCTAGTCCCCAACTCTCGTTCTGGAGTAGTTTCTCTGCTCCATTTAGGCCTATCATCCTCATCTCCATTGAGGTTCTTAATAATAAGAATGTTACATAACACCCTATGCGAATGGCCAGAAAGTTCGCCTATGCCGGTTCAATTAGCAGCATTTTCAAGCAAGCATCCTTACTTGTTGTGACCACTGTGACTAACCTCACGAACCTCGGTGGCCGAATCGTTTTACTTTTCAATCATGACTCCCAATATTGGTCTGTATTTATCATTCGAGAGCCAAGCTCCGAAGTGGACAGTTTCTCAACTCGCTTCTCCTCGTCACTCTTAAGATGATTAACACACAAACTGTGTGAACTGTTACTGTTAGTATCTTTTAAATATATAAGCTGGTTCTTAAAGTCGATTCTGGCATTGTAACATCGGAGGAAATCTGTTCCAAATAGTCCATCGGAAGACAATTTTAACGAATAAATTGGGAACTGGTATGGGTAACACTGTCCATTCACCCATACATCTATTCTCTGGGTACCTATGATCTGGAGACTGTCTCCAGTAAAGCCTTTTGCTCTCAACTATGATCTGTCTATGATTTTCTTGTTGATGTTAGGTCGAGCAAGCGAAATATCCGAACCAATATCTATCATGAACAAGTGAAACTGACCTTCGACAACGGCAGAAATTATTGTGTCATTCCCCCTAACAACTGTTATTAATGCTGTGTGGTGCCCGGAGTCGACACCCGGCACTTCCCATTTGGGTGACTACTGTCACTACTACTTCTCAGTGTACTGGAATTAGGACAAGCCCATTAGGATGCTGGTACACTTCGGATCCTTAACTCCTACACTTCCTAATCGTATGTCCTAATTTTCTGCAGTTAAAGCACCTAATTTTACTGCTTCTTCGTCCGTTCTCGGAACTTATGCTCTTGGGAGGACTATCTACTCCCAATCTACTGATATTGAAACTACTGTCATTCGAACCACAATAGCATGAGTAATTAGGTCTTCCATAGTCTCTGCACATGGAATTCCTAGTACCACTAAATGATTTTCCCAGTGCCACTCATGTCTGTCTGGAGCCTACATAATATACTCTCTTTCTCCAGTTTGAATCATCTGACCTATATTTGCTCTCCTGATGGGCTTCTGTGGTTTCTGGAGCTATCGTCATTTGCTCTGCTTCATCCATTGCGTGGGAGAGTTTATACATTAAGTGTAAACCTACAGAACCTTGCAACCCATCAGTAAATGCAGCTAACAAATGTGTTTCAGTCTCTTGATTCAACATTTCCTGTTTCTCGAGCTCCTCTACCTTTTGCACTGTCTTTTCGCATAACTTTCTACATCGATCTGCAAATGCCTGAACATTTTCACTACTTCTCTGTGTAGCATTATTCTATATGAAATAATGGAATTGTATGGGGTTGGCATTCCTGAAATCTCTCTGTTAACTTTTCTTTCAGCATTATAATTGTTACATCTCCCTTTAGACGCGGAGAAGTGGCGATAAACATGTGCGCTAGACTCTTTATTTTCATTTTAAGTAACTTTATCTTATCTTCACCTGTCCACCAACCTAACGCAGCAGTGCTTTCTATACTCTCTATAAATTAATTCTCAGGTGTACATCCCTTTTCGCCTGACCATTTCTCGTTCAGCGATACCACTGATAGGTCCTTCACACATATGGGGATCTGTGCTGTTCATTCCTTTGCCTTGTTTCACTAACTCGCAGCTAACTAATTATATAGCTGTTCTGTGTGATCGTGGTGTAGAAAATTGTTGGCACTAAGGCTGAGTTAGGTGATGAATGAACTATAGGCAGCCTTACTGTATATGAATAGGTATATATACATATTTATTTAGGTGAATTGGGCTTAATTTAACGGAATTTGTAGAACATTGTATTGCACCATATCAGTTTTGCAACTGAAGTGATTATTTTTTTTTTATTGAAAATACTGTAAAATTAAAATATGTGTCTCACTTATTATTATGCCACAATGACTGCTTTCGTTTTTATACTGAGAGGGCTTATATTACTGAGATATCACTGACGAGGGTTGTTGGGGTTGGAGAGTACATTTCATACGAAATGTTCGTATACAACATAGTTGTTTGTTATAACCGGTATTTGAAACAAATACACAATTGTGAACGCTATATCTGCTGATTTTAAATGACTGACACTCTAAAATACAAGGAAGCCTTATAAATTAGTTTATAAGTAAACATGGGAGCTCTGTGAGTTAGAAAGACATTGTGAAACGCAGTGTGTGCCTCATGTGTTGACGTAAGTAATATGAGTTGCCTCTGGATCAATAAAACGTCAGTGTTGTGACCTACGTATCAAGGATTCTGGACGTATCACACGGCTAGCCACGTGCCTGCTTTTCTAGTGCATTTATCTGACTGGACCACGCCCAGCTGTAGTAGTACAATGTCTGACATGTTGGCAAGTGAGTACTGATTGTTGTTGTCGTTTGTTGGACATGGTGTACTGCACATGAACATGAGTGTACTGTAATACTCTGTATATAATTTCTGGAAGCAATATGCAGCATTTCTGCAGCTGTTGTCGTGTCTATCAAGATTTAGCTTTACAACCCATATGTAGCCATTTGAAACGCTGCACAGGCCAACAAATGCTCGGTCAACCTTGACGGCGCAGCAAAACGTTGAATAGGAACACAGAAAATAGAAGAGAAACACGAGTGAAATACGCATGTTAGAACGGATGTACATATGAAATACTTTTTTAGATCAATCATACGGCCGTAACAAACTACAAAGAGTCAAATATCGCAAAAACATTTATTGATGTTTCTATAACAGTGTGTGAAGGAATATGGCGGTGAAATAGATTAATTAAAAAAAAAACATAACCATATATTTCAGTAACTTGCAGTGGAGTGTAAATTATTGACCACGGGAATTATAATGAGAGAACATAATTTTTTGAACGCCTGATTAATTTTGCAGTAAAATAATGAGAGCCTTAGGAATACAATTTTAAAAATATGTTGATACACGAATGTGGCACTTTTGCTTTTAAAAACACATTATTATCCCAATATATTTCCACAGGCGTTATATTATTGTCATCGTTTGCCACTAGCGTTCTGCCCCTAATGAACTGATGCTCATTCGATATTGTAAGAATTGTTGTATTTTATGGTTCGTTTTCTTGTTCTGTTCCATCTAATAAATGGTAAACCTGCACTCTGGTAAATTTCATTACATTTTCTAAATACAATTACAGAACGTTTCCACGATTATTTAAATGTTTACTTAGTGTAGAGTAACTATTATTACTTACTCGTTAAATGAAGCCAGACTCGAGTTATTCTTATCATGTAACATAATTTCCACGAAAACAGTAAATTGAATTGTACAGCATTCAAGGATATCTAGAAATGAACAAGGCGTTCAAAACATTTTATCTCGTAAAAATTTCTGCAATCAATAATAAACACCACTGCAGGTAACTTCATTTTTTTATATTTTTTTTATTTCCACATACCGATTACAGCCCTTTACATAAATACTTTTTATATATTGGAAGACATCACACTCACATAAGCAAAGCTTGTGTGTGAGTGCTACTAGACAAATTACTTTATATAGCTACGGTTAATTATGTAATAAAACTTGTCATCTGGTATAAATTAATTTGAGCACAAAAATTGAATGCTACATGAAATACAAAAAAAAAAATAGTTTTGATGGGTACAGATTATATTTACCAATTTGAAATATAAAGAATGTAAAAATAATTAACTACACTAAAACTACTACTTAAAGATTAAAGACAACTCATCGTCAGTTAAGTTATTTAACCATCGATCAATATATATATATAAATTTTTTTTTTTTCAGGAAGAATTGCTACAATTTTTGAAAGCAAGAATGTGGATGATCTTTGGGAAATTGTTTTGTGAACTAGGGGAATTGGTAAATTTTGGTTTATATCGAGTAGGATATATATGAGATAAATACTGTGCTGGTAACTTTTTGTTCAAGAAATGGACTAATATGGTTCTAATATACAATTTTCTGATATTTAATACTCTCAAACGACTGAAAAGTTCTTTTGATGGACGGTCTTTCTAATAACAATTCGTAAAATAACTTTTTGTATTAAAATTAGTGGCTTGATTACCGTTTTGCTCATACATCCCCATGCTAATATACCGTACATCAGAACAGATTGAATAATGGCTACGTAAACAATTCTTATATATTCAATTGATAAAACAGATCTAAGTTCCACAAATTTATATATTGTTTTACGAATTTTTTTAGTTAAGTAAGAAACATGCCTGTCCTATTTTAAATTACAATCTAACATAACACCCAAATACTTTGTTTCCTCTACTCGTTCTATGACGTTACATTTACAGTTTGCATTTAATTGACTACAATTATGTATTTTGAGTTCTTGGTGTTCCTTAGGTTGACCAGAATTGTTTGCAGAAAATGATATGCACTTTGCTTTAGTTACGTTAAGAGAGAACAAAATTTTATCTAATATAGATTTCACTTTAATTAACTCTTCATTAGCTATATTAAAAACTGATGTCCATGAATCAGATGAAAAAAGAATCACAGTATCATCTGCATAAGATATTAGTTGACCATTCATATCTATGTTGCACAAATCACTTATATAAATAAAAAACAGAATTGGACCAAGAATACTTCCCTGCGAGACTCCTGTATTTATTATCATTGAGTTTCCAAGCTTATTGTTTACTTTAACACATTGTGTTCTATTTTGTAAATAACTTTTAAACCATCTGTTAGCCAATCCCCTTATTCCAATTTTTTCCATTTTTTTTCAATAATATTGAATGTGATACTGTACCAAATGCTTTAGCAAGATCTAAAGTGACACATAGACAGGTTTTGTTATTTTCGATTGCATCATGGACAAAGTTTGTTAATTTAGTCAATGCATCATTTGTACTTAAACCTTTTCTGAAACCAAACTGATTTTTAGATATTATTTTGTTTTTCTCTAAGAAAACCATTAATATTTTTGACACACTTTGATAGAATCTTTGATACATTACCTAAAATAGAAATTGGTCTGTAATTTGTGATAGAAGTCAAATCCCCACCTTTATGCAAAGGCAAAACGACTGCTTTCTTCAAACGTTGAGGAAATATCCCAAGGCTTAGACTTAAGTTTACAATATGTGCAATAGGCTTGCACAATTTATATTTATTATCTTTTAATAATATTGTACTTATCTTGTCAGGACCTACAGTATTTGAGTTTCTCATTTCAGATATAATTGAAATTATATCAGTGTCAGTGACTGGTTCTAAAAATATAGATTTACAATATTATTTTGAGTTTACATAATTATTCATAACAACATGTTGAGAAGTATTTTTCGATATCGCTGAAGCCATATTATTACCTACATTTGTAAAATATGTATTTAACGCATTAGCGGCCTCCTCAGCTTTTACGGCTGCATTTATTACATTTCCGTAATTTAATAGAGTTTTTATCTCAACATTTTCTTTTTTAGATCCTGTGACGTCATTAATAATTTTCCATATTTCCTTTGGATTATTTTGTGCTTCAGCTATTTTAGTTCCATAATAAGTATATTTAGCTCTACGTATTAATAATATTAATCTATTTCTGTAATTACAATAAGAATTTTTAAGCAACGTATTAAAAGGTTGGTTATTTAGATTTTGTTTCATTTTGTCTCTTGTTCTGATAGACTTAATTAATCCTATTGTAATCCATGGTTTTAATCGCTTAAATGTCTTTTGTTTCGTGACAGTTTGAAATCTTGCTTTATTTATTAATTTATCAAGTTTATTTAAAAACTAATTTTTGGCTGTATCTACATTTTGTTTGTCCATAACACATTCCCAGGTTGCTCTTGAAATTATATCAGATAATTTTTTTCTATTAATTTTTGAATAAGTCTTATCGTTTGTATAGAACTTCGGACAATTAACTTTGTAACAAACAGCAATTGCAAAATGGTCAGTTATACTTGTATGTAATACAGCTGCGAAAACTTCGTCAGTATTTTTGATTTTTACAAAAGAATGGTCAATACAAGTGTTAGAATATGATGTTACACGAGTATAATTATTTATGCAAGATATCTAGAAATGATCAATGCGTTCAAAAAATTTTATCTTGTAAAAATTTCTGCAATCAATAATAAACACCACTGCAGGTAACTTAATTGCTTTTATATTTGTGGGAGTGGATTTCCTCATATTTTAACAACTTATCATTTATGTAGCAAACGTGATGCAATACAAGTACGTGGAAATTATTTCATAAAATTAAGAGCATTGTTTTACATTACTTTAATATACACAATAATGTGTAAGCGGAAATTTATACGTGCGTCTTTATTTCATGTATTGACGCAATAGAATTGCATTTCTAAGCCACGTGCCTGGAAGCCAGCGGTCGGCGGCTGTTTTTGTAACACTTTGTGGACTGGCCCCTGAATCATACGCTGGGCGGCTACGTGATGGCAGTCACGCCGAAGCTACGTCATAGATACCTGTCTCAACTGCGTCTTAACCCTACAAGGGCGGCCTACGTGACTCAATTCATGTCCGAAACATGTAGTAATGTCTATTTTTAGACCCATGCAATGCGGTTATTCCCCGACTGTTTCAAGGAGTATAAAACCACAGAATCGGCACATTTGGGGAGAGTTCGTTATTGGTAGTGCTAGAGGAAGGTGCTATGGTTGTGGAGATAGACTGGTGAAGACATCTTGGTGACGTCAGAGTCTACTGTGAGGCGGCAGGCGGCTACCTTCGGAGCAGTGTTGGACGAACTAAGAGGACTGCTGCGGCGGGCTGATGGGCGAAGAAGGAGGTACACGACGGGAGTCGAACCGAAGACTTCAAGAGTGAAGACAGCGGTGCACTCGGGGTGCTACGCAGCACACGACGATTTATCACCACGGCGGACTATTAAGGTTGTACACTGTCACTACTTGAAAGACTGTTGATTGGATATATGACTGAATTTTACTGTGATTTGTACTGTGTAATTAATTAATGGTAGACATTTTTTGTGCTTTAATTGTCAAAGTTAGTTAACGTGTCTGTGACACAGTAGTAATTGTGTGCATAACTAATTGTGTTGTGATAGTTATAGTTGATTACTGTTTTGTGTATTTCGTAGCTTTGTGAGCTATTAAATCCAATACTTAATTTAACACTTTTATTTATAACTATAAGACCTCTATCCCAAAAAAACTCATGGGAATTGCCCACATATAAAGTTTTTGCTCTAAATTTGTAACAATACTATCCATGCCTTTGAGGAAGGTTTTCTGTGATATTTTAACGTAATAGTTTTGGTGATCTCCGTCTTGTTTGTTTTTTTTAATTATAAACTATTTAATTTCAGCAAAAGACTGATACAGTTAACATCATAACAAAATATATTTCGATTTAATTAGATGCTATCTCTTACAATTTTACTCCGGAAAACACCAATGTATAAAAAAATTAACAATTTTTAACAAAGTCAGTTGGAAAATAAATTTCGCAAAGATTTAAACTGTCGAAACGAACCCCTAACACGATGTTATAAAATGTATCTCTTATATAATCGTGCATGCTGAAACCCGTAAATTAGCGTATTCATAAACAATATGTTACACAAGATTGGAATAAAAGAGCCTGGCTTGCTGTCAGTTAGTTAATATAAATATTCATCACTGCAATAACGTGTGTGGGTCGCACCTATATGCGCGAGTAGGTTCCATACACGTTTTAAGTGTGTTTCCTTTTCGTGTTGGGACGTGCCCTTAAGGGCTCTGTAGCTGTGAAGGTGCGACTCGTTACAAAACACCTTAAGTCTTTCAGAGGCCCTAATACAAACAAAATATTTGAGCACGTCACCTAGACGAGGTTATTACTAACGTGATCCTAAACAAGTTAAATTAATTTGGCGACAAATTGCAATTTTGAAAGTATATATTTTATGCATAATAAGTCTGTACAAAAACTACATCAAATTTTAATTAGAATATAATCTGTGAAATACGTTAGCTCTTTTAACCTTTAACATATCGTAACAAAAGTCTGTAATAAATATTACCTTCAAAGTTTATGGCCGAGGTGCGTCTGATATCTAATTTATTGTTTCCTGCTGCGATTGGCGGCAATAAATACATAGGTCGTCGCCTACCTTATGATCTTCGCATGCACTCGTCGCAATCGTTTGGGCCTGTAACTCCGTGTAAGACAAACAACTGATTCTCCACGGAACTTCTGTATGACGTAGGTAACAGCTGCTTCCCCATACAACTCGCCGGTGTTGGCGCTGGCCGTCCCTCGACGTCACTCACCGCGATATAGGCAGGTTTGCAAAATATTGAAGTGGATATTTCCATGGTACCACTTATTGCCCAGAACTTTCAGCTACTAAAAACTATCGTCTTCATACACTAAACTACGCTGCGTAATTTTGCACATAGCAGCACATCAAGTACCCTTGTACACGCCGACTATCACAACTTGCACTATACACCTTCTTACACTGCACTGCATTTGAAAATACACTGCAATGTCTTGCAAGAAAATAAATTTCTGTTGTCATCGTATTTTCAAAGCTTTTACAAGTTCAGTCCAGTTCATTTCCCTACACGTTCATCTTGCCTGACATCTGCTTGTCGACTCTTTCTGCCACTTCCAGTGACGTCAGACTCAACCCTCCCACCTAGCGGCCATTTCGGGAAACGGGCTAGCAGCCGTTTTACGAATATCATTAAATAATTTATATTTTCTAATAATATCAATAAATATTACAGCGTATATATACAACTACGCAAATATACTAAAATACTTAATATCACAGACTAAATATAGTGGCCACCAGAGCCACACATAAATATTAATTTTAAAAAAAAATTACCGTGAAACATATTCATGTCTCAGTGTAATGTCACAACGAGCGCATGAAGAATAAGTCTATGTGAAATCGTTACTTACGGAGCTGCGCTTGCAATTTACTCTCAACTTCATAGATTGTCTGACATAAACTTGACAAGTAAATCGTACTAGCCCTTATTCCTGAGTACTACGCTAGAGGGGTAAGACTTCTTTGATTTATCTTGCACTCTTATAATGTAGACAAAAATATGTCTTGTAATGTAGTCTGACAGATACCTGAGGACTGACTTATCAAACCAAGATGTATACTCAACGGCATTTGTAAGACGTGTGAGTGTTTCTGTACATGACTCCAGCTCTCCTGAGCGTAGACAGAAATATGATGACAAACACACTCTAACTGCTATAAAAGTTAGATAACAGACGTAAAAACTGCGATATTAATGTTGAAAGCATGTAATAGCGTCATTTAGTGGCAAACATATGGACCACTGAGTGAGTGAGAGATTTTGGTTAGCGCTCAACATCAAGGTCTTAAGCGCTGGTGAGTGGTGACTTGAAGTGAGCTTTGAGCGACGCCGGAATGAAATGGCGGGAAAAACGGGAGATCCCCGAGAATACCCACCGACTAGCGGAATTGTCCGGAACTATTCCCAAATGCGGAAATCCGGGGACCGACCCCTCCGAGAATTGAACCCGTATCACCTTGACGAGAGGCAAATTGTCTGACCATTAGGCCACCGGAGACCAACGAACTCAAGGACAAACTTAAAACGTGACACCAACTTAACTGCTGACGATTTTACAATGCACAGTATAAAAAAAAATATTTACCAGAACATAATTTTGTTTCAATATCATTAACTCCAAAATAACATTGCTACAAAGCTATTTAGATTGTTGCAAATAAATCTTACCTCACAGCAAAGTAAATGAGGACAACATATAAGTCATATCATAAGTTGTTTTAAAACATTTGCTTTGAAAATAACATAAGATTCTTTGTAACGAATGTATTCATTTTTTAACATAAATGTTATTTATGTTATATTTTGTTGATAAAATTTTTTAGGCTTTGTCCAAGACAGTGTTTTAATCGGAACCATTGTGCACCGTGTGAATTGTATTAAATTTCATAGACATATGCTGAATACTTGATTTAAAGTTAATAAAGAGATTTTTAGAACTTTTGCTGGGCAAGCGTCCGAAGGCCGGTTCCGCAGTGACACGGAAGCGTATACGTATAACGGACGTGGAAACTTAAGACACACTGCACAGGTTTGTTCTACAATGGGACGCACACGGACACGGATGTGCATGCGAAAACATAAGAGAGTATGTCAACTCCGAACTAATAAGTATACGCGCTTGCAAGTAGCTAACTGCAATAGAGCATTTCGCCTATTGCAACCATTTTTGTTTGCAACATTTTTACACGTTGATGTTTGGTGGACGGCCATTAAAGTCACCGTCATACACTGTAATTACAATTATTATTATTTGTGCTACTTTTCGTAGAGCACCACTTATAAATCAAACGTAGGAAAATAAAAATTTCATTAGTAATATATTAATAAAGTTTTGTAAAGAAGAATTTATGGGCCTGTAAACTTTTTTAATTTAATAGAAAACACGTACATACGTGGCACTTCTATACTACTTAAAATATACTGTCAGCGAGAGTGTCCTAAGACTTTTGGGGTGACTTAAGCAGACTTTTATATTTTATTGTTCCTTAAATAATCCCACAATTTTATTGTGTTGTCGAATAACATGATAAGTGGCGAGAGAAGATGTGAAGGGGCTGTCAAACTCTGAATATATAATAATGCCTGTAGCATAATAATAAAAATAAACAGCTTTGCGACCCATTATTTCAGCTCTTGATTAGTTTATATTGAATGCGTTATCTACTTTCATATAATTTTAAAGCATTTAATAATCTGCTGTAGTCCATGCGGTGGCAGCTTCGGTGGACGTAATTTGTGAGTTCCAGGCCTAGAAGTGCGGAAGCGATAAAGACGACACAGCACGCGCTTCTACGAGCTTCTAGGCGCAAGTCACTGAACTGGCGTGCAGTCTTCTTGCAGATAGTTCGCTTCCGCGAGACATTCATCGCTAACCCTGTAGTTTTAAGTCTCAATATTAGAGAGGAATGGAAATTGCACACGCTTATAACCTTATAGCACCAACAATTTTATACTTCAAAGGACCGAAACATACACATCTTCTCGCGTTTTAGTCACAAGAAAATATGCTGTAGAGATGATTTGAGGAATTCTATTGATATGCACACCTGATTTGCGTTTTTGAATGTTATTTCCAAGAGAATCTCACTCGCACGTGTTGAACAGTTATCAGAATAAAAGTATTATAGGCTGCATCTGAGTGTCATGGACCAGATACGAAGCTCACGATGGAAGGAGCAGTAGCCGGAAGGAGAATAGATCACACTACAGATGTAGCATTGGTAGGCGAGGGAAGGTCTGCCTGCTGCAGAGTCCGGGGCTTGAGATGACTTCCTGGTCATGGACCAAGTGTGGCGTGTTGCGGCGCGGCCAGGCGTAACGGGACAGATACCTCGCTTCACTGGCTCTGTTCTCGCATCAGGGACAATCCACGTGCCATACATACCTTCTCTCGCGTGTCACAGCACCGCACACATCGCCTCTCTTCACCTTCCTGCAGCTACCCGACAACTACCTGGTACATTCCAACTGACGTTTGCCTCCAGCCTTTGGTACTTGTACAAACTCTACCCTAAAGTTTTCTCGTACCTACACCATACATTGAGACTATTTGAGAGAATGAATCGCCTTCTGAAGGCATTACAAATGTGATGCAATAAAGGTAACTCTGGTACGGATGGCGGAAAGTTTGCATGCTAGTTCACTGCTTGGCGCGTAGTGGCGATGCGGCGTTTGATGAGCGGATCAATACCGCCCTTATTCCTCTTTCGTTTAGACGCTCCAGATCTTGATACATCTTAAAACCGGTGGTAAAAATACGTATTTCAAAAGTTTTTCGCCGTATTTGCAATACGAAGTCATGAAAGATATTTGAGGGTTAATGGAAAAAGTTTCAAATGTTCCATCACAACCACACATTCTCGGTAAACATGCGAATCCTCGTTTGTCAAAACTGGTAAATTTTCAAGAGGGTGGTCGAAAATTTACCTAAAATAATTATCTGATGTCAGTCACAAATTCTGTTGACAGCGTGGAATAAACGACATGCGAGGTTTAGCGTCTTCACAGACAACGTGTTGTGCTCAAATTTGTGTTTTTTTTTTTTTCGGTCACGCGTGACACTAAAACGCAAATCACTGTTTCAGTACCGAACCGGTACAAAATTTGTAGTGAAATCGTGAGTATGACTCAATTAAGATATGTGCTAATACGCTCATAGAATGTTTGAAGATATATGCCGCCCTAAATATGAAGTTGTACCTGTGGTGAATGTTCATGTTGTGACATATACGTGAACCGATTTATTCCGGAATTGACAGACATAAGTTAACATTAGTTATGGAAATAAATGACAGTCACAGGAAATGATTCCTGCGAGAAACGTGCATTTGTAACAACATGACCTGTAATTAGAAGCAAAAATTGTTGTAGTGAAACATTCTTCTCGTAATAGTTTTATTCGTCCGTTTTTTTTTTTTTTTTTTTGCTGTCTCAAAATTAATGCCGAAACAAAGCAGACAAATAAAGAACTATAAGGTGATATAATTTTCAGGTTAGCCGGATTCAAACACAACAGTAAATGTAATATCATAGGGGCTTGCAATGCATAAACTTATAAAATGACAAAACATTTCTTCAGCGAACAAGTCCCATTTTATTACAAACAGCTTGGAGGGAACATAAGAAAAGAATTCAATGCACGCTACGCATTAATGTCTTATGTTTCTGTCCTCGACCTTCTCCTATAATCAGAGAGAAAGTTCTAAGTTGAGAGGCGCAGAGAAGTTTGACGACCGCATCTGTACAAGCAGCTTGCGAAGTTTACTGGCACTTGCCAGCGCCCGGCCAAGTACGGAACCCCAACACACGAAACGTGTGGCGACTTTCCTTCACGCAGGGGACTTCTGTCGACAAAATTAGGTGTAATTGCTTGCAGAAATGATTATTAAAACCACTTTATAATTAAATTCGGGTAATAGTACTGGTAATTCTGAACAAAATATTTCTAATAAACATATGCCCATTTCTTAACCGTTTCAGAGAAACCGAATGAAAACAAGGAACGGGAAATGTGCAGGTGACGGTAAATCACGAAACTGTTGTATGTTTTGTTTTATATATATACAGAGTGTTCACAAAAAACACCGACAAACTCCGGCAGGTGATTCATTGTGAAAAATAAAGCAGGAAATATGTATGACACTTTGTAAGTAATCGTGATATTAAAAGAGTAATTCGCATTTTAAAATTTAATTTTAAAACTTTGATTTCCCCATAAACCGAATAGTGATTGACGTAAACTGACAAAACTCAGGATATTACTTCAAAACAATAAGGCCGACAAACCAACAGTAAACGTTAGTTGATACCTTCTACCCTTGCGAAAATAAAAGGGGTGGCCTCCCTTAAATTGCTGACAACTATTTTATCGTCAGGAATATCCAACATTTAAGAGTGAATTGTAGGAAAATGTGAACTTTGTAATAAAAAAAGGTCCTCTTGTATCGACTATCTAGAACGCATAGTTTTCTTGCAAAACGCACGTCAAGATTTGGCGTGATGAAACACAGCCTAGTGTGTAGGCAACACTTCGTACACGAGTGTCCGGTTTATTACGCAGCGCCGTACAGACGACGACGGTGGACATTCGCTGTAAATATCACGTACCGTAGCTTAAATAGGTCACGAAACCGTACCCACTACTTTGTTCCTGGCAGAATTTGTTTTCGTGTGTTTAAAAAAAGATAAGTGTGCAAGTGAAATAAATACCTCTTGGGTTCAATGCAAGAAGCATGAAGCTAGACATTTAAACAGTATATGTAATTCTGGCACTACTGTAAAGTGTAGTGGAGTCGATACTGTTTTCAGTAACTGTCAGATATTGCCGATACCAATACTGATACTGCATTGAGAAGGAAAAATGACATTACTGTAGGCGTAAGAAATTAAAAATATAATTTTCAAACCACTTCGTCAAAGAAAACTCTAATTGTCTTAGTTTTTATTGTTTTAGTCTAACTTACTTTTAAGATGAATAAAAATGTACGAACCACAAACTAGTTGGCGACTCAAACATATGCGGGCGTGTGATGAGGGATATGGTTTACTTTTTGGTATTGTGCATAAACGTCATGAAATTTTGGTTAACAATTGACGTCAGGAATAGATGAACAAATAGCCACCAAGTCATTTAAATTTGTAAAGTACTCGTGACTGTGACATTCCTATGCATATTTTTCTCTACCAGAAAGTTGTATTGAAAATTGTGCAACATGCAAAGAGAGAAAAAAACTTGGAATTTTAAGGGCATGGGCCCCGAGTTTCTTCGCATTTAACGACAGCTATTTTTTAAAACATAAATGGGAGCCGATAACGTAAAATCGCTTCGTAACTTTGTTAAGGGTGATTTAAACTGCATACCCTAATTTTGTCGAATCAGAAGACTGGAAAATAGTTGCTAATTAGTTAATCAATTAAATTTCCTTTTAATTGATAAATTAGCTATACTAATAACACAGTTAGTCTCGAAAATTTACATTGCACAGTAAAACCAATTTGCAAAAAAGTTACGAAGCAATTTTACGATATTGACTCTTGTATGGATTTTTAAAAAAATACTTCTTTTGAAAGCCGAGAAACTCGAGCTCAAGCCCTTAAGCTCTTTCACTTCAAAATGAGTGGACGCTTTCGATTTATCGGTACCGAAGCAGCCCTGCTGTAAATTTATAGAGTAAGTGTTAGGTTAAAAAATACTGCAACATTAGAATCTCACGTGATTTTTTGTCAATAGTGATACGTCAAACACCTTTTATTTACCTATCCTTTCCCGCGAACCTTCACTCTAAAAAATAGTTTGTAAATTAACCAGACGTGCGTATAGGAGCGCAAAGATAGTTGGAATGGTAGAATTGTTTCCCAGACATTCATGGTAGCACTACTAGACTTTTTATAAAACAGTAAAATATGTACTGAAGTTACCAGACTTGTATTGTAACAACTGCAAAAGTTTGTATATTTACACGACGAAGTATGGTAACTGTACCATACTGCGTCTGGGACAATAACTTCCTGAACATTCGAGGAAGTTTTTTTACAGTGTAGAGTTGTACCTGTCTGGTCTTCAGTGCACATTTCTTAAACGTCAATTACCATTCAAGCATGTGAAAACAAATGTCACACCAGTATTACACAAGCAGTGCAGCACTGTGTTATTTTACACGCCGTAACGGTTTATTGCAGAAAATATTTTTGTTACCTAATATGAAAACTCGTTAACTATTAAGTGACATTTAAGGCTATAACTCTACTTTGAAACAATTTATGTTAATGGTGTGTGTGTTTAACACTGGAAAAATGAATAGCACAAGTTAACAAACAACACATTTTAACGTAATTCGTAATACATATTCGAGAAGAAACTGCCCACCAATCTCCATTATTGTAGACAACCGTTTGTGCTGTCACGGACATGCAAATGCTTTCTGCAAAGTAGGAGCTTTCTTAAGCAGTTTAATGAACATAATAAATAGGTACTCATATTGTTTCACTTGCACACTTACCATTCCCCCCCCAAAAAAAACACAAATTAAGCTAGGAACAAAGTAGTGGTTACGGTTTTGTGACCTATTTAAGCTAAGGTACGTGATATTTACAGTGAATGTCCACCATCGTCTGTGCGGTGCTGCGGAATAAACCAGACACTCATGTACGAATTGTTGCCGACACGCTAGGCTGTGTTTCATCACGCCAATAATTGACGTGCGTTTTGCAAGAAAACTATGCGTCCTAGACAGTCGCTACAAGAGGACCTTTTTTATTACTAAGTTCATATTTCCCAATAATTCACTCTTAAATGTTGGATTATCATGACGATAAAAATATTGTCAGCAATTTAAGGTAGGCCACCCCTTTTATTTTCGCAAGGGTAGAAGGTATCAACTAACGTTTACTGTTGTCGGCCTTATTGTCTTGAAGTAATATCCTGAGTTTTGTTAGTTTACGTCGATCGCTGTTCGGCTTATGGGGAAATCAAAGTTTTAAAATTTAATTTTCAAACGCGAATTACTCCTTTAATATCACGACGATTACGTACAAAGTGCCAACATATTTCCTGCTTTATTTTTCACAAGGAATCACCTGCCGGAGTTTGTCGGTGTTGTTTGTGAACAACCTGTGTGTGTGTGTGTGTGTTGTGTGTGTGTGTGTGTATGTGTGTGTGTATATATATATGTATATATATATATATATATATATATATATATATATATATATATATATATATATATAAAACTATACTCTTGCAAAATCTGACTCCGACTTAGCAACATAAATTTGTTTCTTTTTATTTTTCGAAAAAAAAAAAACACTCATTATTTTAGTGTGCATTTTCATTACATTTACACAGGCATTACTTTATTGGACGTCAAAGATACGAGGTCGTATTTGTGACTTTAACCTACAGTTTAATGTCGCCAAGTGCACGTTAACGTCTGGAAAAAAAAATAATATCCACGAATTGACAGGAATATTACTATAAAGACGACTCACATTGCAAGGCAGAATGTAATAAAGCCCGATACATGCAATGTTGCCCGTACTAACCACATCTCTTAGTCGATATTAAATGTAATTCTGTAACACTCGATTTTTCTTTAGTTGTAAAATTTTGAATCTGTGTTCGACAAACGAACACGTTCAATAAACAGAGCCGATTTTATTAACACAAATTTAAAAGATAAAATTGGGTGTGGAGCATCCATAGTTTTCACATATAAGTGTCTAAGCTCGTAAACATATTGGAGAATATTGGGTCCAAATTTATTATTAGCAATAAGGAAACAGTTATCCATCAAAGATAAAGTGATGGAAGGATTAACCTCAATTATTGAAAAGGAATCCACCGTTCCACGAAAACATGCTCATTCTGGACGGGGTTGTTTAGCTGGAACAGCAAAAACAATTTGTATGTGTTTCATAAATTGTTCAGCATGTAAATTGTTTGTTGACTATTAACACATATTTGATTCCCAACATACAAACGTATATACGGTTGATTGTAATAAACCCTTTTCTATGTGTTCAGTTATACGTCTGCCCATTAAACAATGCAATCACAAGCCCGCTACCGAGGGAGGTGATGCAACGGTAATACTTTGGACTCGTATTCGGGAGGACCCGGGTTCGATTCCCGGCTCTGGCCATCCTGATTTCTGTTTTTCATGATTTCCCGAAATCATTCTAGGCGAATGCTGGGATGGTGTCTTAAGAAATACCATGGTCGACTCCTCTCCCAGCTCATGTCATTGTACCAAGTTGTGTCACCTTCCCAAATGACCTCGTTGTTGACGAGATGTAAAGTCCAACATCTTACCTTACCTCAAGCCCGCTAACTGGTAGGCTACATTTGTCTTAGTGGTCGTCGTGCTGAGGCAAGCTGTTACGTTCAGATAGCGAGAGTAATTGATGGATACCTATAAGGTTATGTAAAAATCAGTACTTTCAGTAAATGTAATCGACATGTAGCTTAATTTATTAAACAACTTGGGAAGTAAAGTGTTAGTTTTCAGGATGTTTAAATGCCTGCAACATACAAAAGGTTCGAAAGATTTGCAATCGAATAATTATTATTAATTATTAAGAACCAGTATAAGTTACTGAATCAAACATGAGACAAGGTTTTCGCAAACACTATTCGCGAAGGAATAGAAATTTACAATGAAATTTAAAAATGAAAAAATAATATGTTACATTACACTTAATCTAATATGTATAACAATTGAGATGACAGAAAGTCGTAGAATTGCATTTTTACCTGCACGCGTTAAATTTTCGCTTGGTTTTTCTTAGTAATAAAAATAAAATAATGTTGATTTAATATTGGTCCTTCTGGCCTATTGAATGAATAAACATGTCTTGTTCGCCAGAACATATTGTAACTTTGAGTACACTGTGTGATGACCATAAACTGGCTTTATGGTATCACATGGTAATCTTTCGACTTGTACCATCAGTTCCGTTCCCAGTAGTGCAGACGAGAATCGCCAGACCCACGCGCGAGAGTTCCGGTACGCCTCGACTCATGGTGCGCCCTGGTGGCGGGTGCGTGAGTGAAGCGAGGCGGCTGTCATAACCGTTTTTGAGTGAGCAGTCGGTCGTGAGGAACCGTTTGGGACAAACAACCTATGTCACTGTCGGGCCGGTATGCAGTATGCGCGGAACACAGAGAGTCAGTAGGGACGTTACTGCGGGGTGCGACAGTAGTTTTTTTGGTGATTTTGCAATCATAAGCACTCATTACTTATTGTGCGAGGAAGTCGGCTTGCAGTTATGATGGGACGTTGTAGCAAGTTGAAAGCAGCTTGAAAAGTGTAGACGGCGCAATATGGAGCAGCTCGGTAGCCTCTACCAGCTTGGGAGGCGGTTCATCGGTGAAAGCCAGTACAGGACGTGACCGTTTTTCCATAGTTAGTGACGAGTGAAGTGTTTTTTATTAGTGCCGACAAGCATTTATCGCCCTTTTGTGTGCCATTGTACTGCAGGGTTATTGATCGTCAAGCCTAAAGGATAAAAACAGATATGTGCGGATTTTAGTGAGTCTGGCGAATCCCGTGTTTGCATCTGGCATCAAATTACCTGTTTAAATATATAATAAACTGCTAATTGAGAGTGCTGCAAGATATTCGACAGTGGTTAATTATTATCTCATGTGCTGGTTGACAAGTAAAGATATGTAACATTATCTTCAATATTCAGGAATAGCCATTTTGCACTAAGGATTTTCAAAAGAAGCAACAGTATTTGCTACCTATCTAGTATGGGAGGTTTTCACCTCATTTGATTAATTGCTATAATTTTGTGCCAAAGTAAAATTGTAACTTGGTAACAGACATGTACTTGTTAAAACATTACATTTTTCGCTTATTCTGTCGGTATAACAGCAAACTATAATTGTGACAGAGTCACTATACTTTGTGCCAGAGTTCTTTTGTAAACTAAGTGGTAAATTGTTCTTTTCTAATGTGTTATTTATTGCATCTTGTAAATTGTAGTGATGGCAAAAGATGGCATTCAACTACTCTATATCACTTCAGTTTGTGTTTGTTTTGAATGAGCACTGGTTTGCTATTAATTACTAAAATATTATATATTTCATTTTTCCTTTTTTTTTGTTTATGATTGCTACTCTCTCTTAGTCAAGTGTATGTATTGACAGGTTTGACAAGAGAGTGTAACAATTATTCTGCGCCACTCTGCTGCTTGTTTGTATTAGTAGTACTCTAAACAAGTATATAATGCATGTTAGTAGTACCTACTGGTTTTTATTATAGTAGTATTGTGGAAACATTTAGCTGCTTATTTGGTGCACACACTCTGGGAACATTAAGATGTGGTTTACTAATTGGTTGTAGTATTGTTACAGCACACAAATTGTGTGTTATTGTACAACTTTATTGTTGTTTTTCTATTGTTAATGCTGTAACTCTGTAAAATGGCCACTAGTTGGATTTATGGTCTTGACGTCCCAGGGCTTACTGCTAATTTGGAAGCAGCCAAGGTCTCCTGTTCAGAAACAGAAGGAATTGAAGTACTGCGAAAGAAACTTGCAGCTGTTATCCGAAAGGACAAGGCTGCATTTGAGGCATTATTGGGGGGTGACGAACCTGCAATGGGGGTCAATGTAAGAGGACCCCCTATAAAAATAATTTAATTCTTACAGCTTTGAAAAAGTTGCCACAGCTCAAGGCTTTTGATGTAGAATATCTGTTTCAATTTGCTAAGGCAGTTTATAGGGTTAGGAGGAGTAACTTGATGGTGGAAGACTATGAAATTTAACAGGCCCTAATTTCACACTGTTCAGGCGTACCTCTTCAGGTCTTACTAGAGTCAATTGAACAAGGTATCGGCTGGAAAAAATTTAAAGAAAATTATGGAAAGTGTGTTGCCCTAAAAGAGTATTGCAGGATTTCATTAAAGAAAAGGTGTACCATTTTCAGAAGAGGGAGGAGAAGGTATCTGAGTTCATCCAGGATTTGATCAGCTCTAGTAGTGCTTTGTTAGTGACCTTATCTGACAGTGAGTTAGTTAACTTAGTGTTAGAAAATCTTAGCCCTGAAGTTAGACAGCAGTGCTCTTTTGTTTCGGTTCCCAAGGATTTAGGTGAATTGAAAGTGTGGGGTATTGAGGTTGGTAATTTGTGGTATACTTCTCTGCAATATGCTAAAACTAATCGTACAGCTTTCAAGGGTACCCATGATAAGGTAGATGGGCATGGGTTTTCGCGAGGAAATTGTTTCAAGTGTGGGGACGAAGGGCATGGTGCTTCTAGATGCCCATTACCAATTAGTACACCTAGGAATGATCAAGTTAAGGCCAGGAATTCTGATCAGTTGGTTCAGTGCTTAAGATGTAAACAATCTGGTCATGTTGCTCTGCGGTGTCCTTTAATGAAAGAGTTGAGAAAATGTTACCATTGTGGGAAGGCATGAGATATTTTGCCAGGGATTGTCGGGGTAAGAGAAGTCAGGAAAAGGTAGACAGAGCTGAAGGGCATACCTCAAAAGGAAACCGTCAGTCAATTTCTGCACTCCAGTTGGATAAACATAATTTTTGGGTACCAGTGTTAATAAAGGAAAAACAAACGCTAGCTATGGTTGATACAGGGGCCACATCTTGTTTTGTGAGCCAAAGTTTTGTGAGTGATCTGGTTAAAGAATTTCCTTATTTAAAATTTCGAATCCAGACTCAGTCAGGGGTGCCTCTACAGGTAGCCAATGGGATGGGATGTCATGTTAAGTGTTTGATAGAATTGCATTTTAAGATTGTGAAATTTAGTTGGATGCAAAAATTTTGGATTGTACCCAATTTACTTTGTGAATGGATTTTAGGGTTAGATTTTCTCTAAGAAACGCAATGTGTGATTGTCTATGTAGCTCGTACCATGAAGTTTGGTTTTGATCATCAGTATACAGTTGACCTTTTGGGAAACAGTGAACAAAGTAAGGGTATGGAATGTATAGGGATAAAATTGCAGGGGTCTGACTTAAGCATGGTTCCAACAGGATCATTTAGAGCAAGTTAAGAGTCAATTTGGGGATGTGTTGACAACTAAGTTGGGTAAATGCGAACTTATGCCGGTCAAAATATATGTAACTGATTCTGAACCTGTGAAGAGCTGTCAGTGTGTTCCTCCTAAATTGGAAGCATTCCGCAGGATTATATCTGATCTAGAACAACAAAGTGTAATATGTAAAAGCACTTCACTGTATGCTTCTCCGGCTTTTCTAGGTGAAGAAAAAGGAAGCGGGGAAGTACCGCCTAGTTCTGGATTATAGAAAGCTCAATGCCAAGATACTTGTAGACCCATTCCCTCTTCCTAATATTGATATTATATTTCAACACTTATCCCAGGCAAAATATTTCACCATTTTTGACCTGAATTCTGCGTTCCATCAATGTGTGTTGGAGCAAGACAGTCAGAAATTTACTGTGTTTGTTACACCTTGGGGACATTTTGAATGGCGAAGAGTTCCTTTTGGTGTCAATTTTGGTGGCCAATGTCTTTCATGTATTTTGAGTCATTTGTTGGGAGATTTTCAACTTAAATTTGTGATATCAATTTTAGATGACATCTGTGTTTATTCTAACTCTTTTGAAGATCATGTGAAGCATGTGTGTCGAGTTTTGGAGAAGCTGCGTTTGGCTGGATTCATGTGAATCCCGAGAAGGTTTACTGGGCCAAAAGACAAATAAAATGTTTGGGATTTATGATAAAGAAAGGGCAAGTTCTGATGGACCCAGATAAAATAGGGCCAATTGTTAATTTCTGGCAGCCCAAAAATGTTATGGGGGTCATGAGGTTTATTGGTATGCTGGACTACTTTTCCAAGTTTATACCCCGATACGCTGAATTATGTGTACCGTTGAATGCCTTGAAAAAGAAAGATATAGTTTTTCATTCGGGTAAAGAACAACAGAAAAGTTTTGAAGAGCTTAAATTTGCTATTTCACATCCCCCGGTACTTCACCTACCTAATTTCAAGCATAGATTTGTGTTACAGGTGGATGCTAGCAGTTTGGTGTTGGGAGCTGTTTTGTTACAAGGTGAAGAAGGTCAGCGCAGGCCTATTGCTCTTGCAAGTAGGACCCTGTCAGGAACTGAGAAGCATTACAGCGCCTATGAAAATGAAGCCCTAGCTTGTGTTTTTGGGATGGAAAAATTCAGTAGTTATATGGAACATTCAGAATTTGATCTTATGACTGATAACCAGGCCCTTACATGGTTATTTATGCATCCTCGCCAGTTGGGCAAGATTGGCAGGGGGATTATGCGTTTAACCCGCTTCAGATTTAAGATTCTTCATGTACCGGGGAAAGAAAATACCGTAGCGGATGCCCTATCTAGGATGTTTGAACCCACAGATTTCCAGGTGCACATGGGGAATGAGGAAGGAGAGAGCTGTAGGGCGTTGCAGTTAATTCCCGAGAGTTTCGCAAATATACGAAAATGGCAAAATGAGAACCCACAAGGTAAACTATTGTTACAGGATATTGCTGCGGGGAAGGGTGGGAAATTTCAATTGCGTTAGGGGATAATTTATTTAGTAAGTAAGCGAGGAAAAGCTAGAGTTTGGACCCCTAAGGTTGTTCGTCCTATGTTGATGAAGTATTTTCATGACTCTCCATTGGGTGGACATATAGGGATTCGTAAAACAGAGTTGAAGATAAAGCGTGAATTTTTTTGCCTGATATGAGGAAGGACATACAGCAGTACGTCAGAGCCTGCCATGTTTGCCAATGTGCTAAACAACCTTTGGTAACTAAAGTAGGGCATTATTCAGTATGGCATTATTCAGTGTGTGGCAGAGACTTTTTATTGATATATTTGGCTCTTTACCTCGATCAAGTAAAGGAAATGTATATATTTTGATAAAGGTTGATGGTTTTTCGCGTTTTGTATTCATTGAACCCCTGTGTGAAATGAAGGCTTCGACAAATTGTAGTAAACTTCCAAACAATGTGTTTAAGATCTTTGGTAGCCCAGAAATCATGGTGTGTGATAATGCATCATATATTTCTAGTAAGACGATGCACGACTTATGTTTTGCCTGGGGAGTTATGTTAGTTCACACCAGCCCATACTACCCCTGCCCGAATTTAGTGGAAAGACTTAACAAGTCAGTAAAGGGAGCGTAGACGATATTTCACCACTAGGAACAATGGAAGTGGGATGAAAATTTTGCCCTTCCAAATCTGGCATGGAATAATGTTCCCCATGGTACCACGGGCTCATCCCCAGGGAGGGTAATGTTTGGACGTGACGTTCCTCATCCTTTAATGAGTTTGTGGGGAAAAGAGTCAGTGAGTTCTGTGGTAGACTCCAACGGAAAATTGTCTGAAGTTTGGAAGGAGACTTATGAAAATTTTTTGAAGACTCACAAACGTGTAATGACTAGATACAACCAAGACTGGAAAGATTGTCCTTATAAAGTAGGAGACCTTGTCCTGTGCCTTAAGACCACTCTCAGCAAAAAGTCAGAATATTTATCAGCTAAATTGTCAAAGGCTTTTGATGGGCCTTTTAAGGTTTTGTCTTTTTCAACTCCCATCAGTGTTAATCTGGAATTGCCATATTCTAATGTTTAAGTAAAAAAGGCCCACATAACAGCTCTAAAACCATATAGAAGTCATGTTGATCTTGATGTACGTCAGTAGCATCGAAGTCTCATGAGGAGCAGCTGCGTTCTAGTGTGCTATTGAGGTTCTCTATGGCGTTTTGCTTAGTGTTTTAAATGTTTCTTGTTTTCTTTTGGGGGTTCAATATTTTTGAGAGGGTTTTGATTTTTTGGGGTTTATTGTAAATGTGTATTTGGTTTTTTGTGAGTGGTTGTTTTGCCTCATGTTTCCATCGGTGTTGCTGACATAGGTAGTCGTTTATGAGCCGTTGTGTTAGTAGCTAAGGAGTGGGTTTTTAGGGGGGAGACTGTGATGACAATAAACTGGCTTTATGGCATCACATGGTAATCTTTCGACTTGTACCATCAGTTCCGTTCCCAGTAGTGCAGACGAGAATCGCCAGACCCACGCGCGAGAGTTCTGGTACACCTCGACTCATGGTGCGCCCTGGTGGCGGGTGCGTGAGTGAAGCGAGGTGGCTGTCATAACCGTATTTGAGTGAGCAGTCGATCGTGAGGAGCCGTTTGGGACAAACAACCTATGTCACTGTCGGGCCGGTATGCAGTACGCGCGGAACACAGAGAGTCGGTAGGGACGTTGCTGCAGGGTCCAACAGTAGTTTTTTTGGTGATTTTGCAATCATAAGCACTCATTACTTATTGTGCGAGGAAATCAGCTTGCAGTTATGATGGGAGGTTGTAGCAAGTTGAAAGCAGCTTGAAAAGTGCAGATGGCGCAATATGGAGCAGCTCGGTAGCCTCTACCAGCTTGGGAGGTAGTTCGTCGTTGAAAGCCAGTACAGGACGTGACCGTTTTTCCATAGTTATTGACGAGCGATACAATATCTTGTGAAGTGTTTTTTATTAGTGCCGACAAGCATTTCTCGCCCTTTTGTGTGCCATTATACTGCAGGGTTATTGATCGTCAAACCTAAAGCATAAAAACAGGTATGTGCGGATTTTAGTGAGTCTGGCGAATTCCGTGTTTGCGTCTGGCACTAAATTGTCTGTTTAAATATATAATAAACCGCTCATTGAGTGTGCTGCAAGATATTCGACAGTGATTAATTATTATCTCATGTGCTGGTTGACAAGTAAAGATATGTAGTATTATCTTCAATATTCAGGAATAGCCATTTTGCACTAAGGATTTTCAAAAGAAGCAACAGTAAAACATTTGCTACCTATCTAGTATGGGAGGTTTTCACCTCATTTGATTAATTGCTATAATTTTGTGCCAAAGTAAAATTGTAACTTGGTAACAGACATGTACATGTTAAAACATTATATTTTTCGCTTATTCTGTCGGTATAACAGCAAACTATAATTGTGATAGAGTCACTATACTTTGTGCCAGAGTTTTTTGTAAACTAAGTGATAGATTGTTCTTTTGTAATTTTTTATTTATTGCATCTAGTAAATTGTAGGATGGCAAAGATGGCATTTAATTACTCTATATCACTTCAGCTTGTGTTTGTTTTGATTGAGCACTGGTGTGCTATTAATTATTAAAATATTACATATTTCATTTTTCCTTTTTTTTTTTTTTTTTTTTTTTTTTTTTTTTTTTTTTTTTTTTTTTTTTTTTTTTTTTTGTTTATGATTGCTACTTTCTCTCTCAGTCAAGTGTATGTATGGGCAGGTTTGACAAGAGAGTGTAACAATTGCACAAAAACAAAACGCCTCTCCAAACTCTTGCCTACTCCGAACTGTAGTGAAGATGAGTTGATGACTTCATTGTCTACAAGGAAGTACCACTTACTTGAGTCGGGGAATATCTACATGCTTCTACTACTCGCACCACGTTGTGAAATATCTTCGGTACAAATATTTGATGCTGAGGCACATGCCACTGTCAAGGTTATCCAGCAGTTGGAACCCTCTGGCGCAATGAACAGCAGCCGTCTTACTCCTCAACTTATTCTCACATTCACTGTGAAGCGATCGTCATATCTGGTTCACCAAGGAATGAGGCGCGTCATGTTAAGATATTGTTATATACCAACTCACGTATCTCTTCATAGGCGCACGACGATATGTGTTAAACCATGGGCAACTCTTATTTTCCAGTTAATTGATCGTGAATCTCCAAATCATCTGCAGCAGTTTAGCATTGTTGAAAAATGTACTGTTTAAGCATTCCGTTTTAAGTACCTCTGTGTAAGGCGGTACGAAAGTACGTGCACTGAAAAATAGGCATAACGCAATACATAGAAATTGGTTACTGGGAAATATGCAAAATAAGATCATTTAAATGGTTAATACCTTTTCGTCACTTGTTTTTCTTTACAAATTACGTGTTGGAGTTTGCGAATACTTGTATACACGTTGTATGCACCAGTCGGTCCATGTTGCTGTCGTAGTTCTAGACGAAGCCATCTTCGATCACGACTTTCATAGCTCCATGCAAACGAACAGTATCAAAAACATCATATTCACAAACTCAGCGACCGTATTTTAGACAAAGATTCTGTTGGATTCAGTTGTAAACCAAAGGAATCAGACATTTGTTAGTAATAATGTTAATAGTAATAATAATAACAATCATAAATAATAATGAACACACCCATTCGTCTTAAACTTCGTAGAGTATCGCAAGCAAATGGCCTTAGGCATTTTACGCCTCAACTTTGAACACGTTTAATTTTAAAAAATATACTTCTTTCATCCTCATGTAAATGCAGAACTTGAGTTTTAAGACTTCCAACCATACATAAGTAAAATTAGCAAGACGAATTATTCCAACAAGCAACAGGATGGCGCAATAATTGGTCCAATAAAGCAAACACATTATCAGAACATAACGTGCTTCCGAAGTTATTGCTAAGTGTTCACGTAGGATTTCCTTCGTTTATCATATTGCGTGCGAGAAGTTTTTGTGCTGTGAAAACTATGTTATGTTAAAATTCTGTGTACAATTTTGCCGCTTTAATTTTCTTTTGGAGATTTTTATTTACTGTTCCTTTTGGAGCTTGCACAGCGCACAGTGAAGTTAATTATTTTTGTATTGGCACAATTCAGGCATTCGTTACGTTCCTTCTTGTTTTGTTTTTAGATACTTTGTCTACCATTTAATCATTCTGCATGACCTACTTCGATTTAATCAGTCGTCCCTGCATGCCTGTAATATTGCTTCTTTCACAGAAACGTGACTTATAAAAATATTCAGGCAATATTTTCCTTACTCAGAAGTTGTGACATATAATATATTAAATTACTTTTAAACCGATTCTTTAATCATGGACGTAATAAAGAGCAAGGGAGGAATAATGGTTGAGAGTCATTCAGTTCAGAATTTTTAGAGCAAAAAAATTATGACTCATGGCTAGAACGAATTGAGTTATGACGAAGAGCGGAGAATGCTTTAATTGTCACACAAATAATTGCTACGCAATTAAAATTCTGGAATTATATTGGAAGTCTTCATGTAATATGACGATACTCTTCATTATCTGCCAACTCTGATAAATTGCCAAAGTCAGTTGAAAAACAAAATATTTTACTGAAACAGCTCATTGCTCGAGGTCACTTAGGCAAATGGAATTTTCTTTACAACGAAAACCTGTGAACAGCGTTACATTTCTGGGTAGTTTCAGGTAACTTGGGACGCAAAATCATTTTACTCTTTTATTTAGTACCTGCACTGTCTAAGGCACTAGAATACATAGTAAACCACAAATTCTTAAATTCTTAAATAAGTGTTATATGTTAGATCAATTTCAGTCTGGCTTCAGGTGCCGATACAGTACAACAACAGCTCAAGTTCATATCACAGATGACATAAGTTATGCCATGGACGATAGAAAACTTTCTATTTTAGCCTTCTTAGAATTCAGTAAAGCATTCGATTGTGTTGATCACCGCCTGGTTCGATTCTTACTTGTCTAACCGATTCCAGCAAGTTTTATAACGGAAACGATATTTCTGAAAGGCGACCTGTAACATCTGGCATTCCTCACGGCTCGGTACTCGGATCGCTTCTGTTCTCGTTCTTCATTAATGACTTGCCAAATCACCTGAAATTTTGCCATCACCATATGTACGCAGATGAATTTTAGTTCACAAGTTGATGATTTAGACTCATTTGTTGAAAAAAGTTCATTCTGATCTGTATGCAATAGAGAAAATTTCTATATTTTTATTTAAAAGTGCGTTAAACTTAATGAACAATGGTACTATACTTTCTTTCTTTGCGTCTGTATAGCTCCAGATAAACTTAAATAAAATGAGCAGTCTGTTTTGCGCGGCAAAAAAAGTGAACCGACATGTTGATGTCCCTGTGACGTCATGATACTGTACATTTTAACGTACGTAACACACAAACGACAGCAACATACGTTCAAGTCGTGAAATTGTGTTAAATAAAGTAGTTTATGCGGTAAAATCGAGTATGGCTTGAACTCCGAAGAATATAAATGGGGATAGTAGTTCGTTTTCGCAGCAGTAAATTGCAATTTACTCGGAATAAAATATTAACTTCAGCGCTGTCTGTTAAATCAAAGCGTACTGCATGGTTTAAGCTTCAAGACGAGACCTAATAGACTGCTATTAACGACCAAAATACAGTACACGTATGTAATGCTGTATTTTGTACATGATGACACGGTTAGCATAAAAAAGTAAGTTATTTTATGTTTAAAATTGCAGTCAATAGCGAGCTGTTTGCGACGAAATCCCTGCAGCCGTAGTGTACTGGCTGTTCCACTGGTTGTGGCAATGTCATAAGCCAGTAGGCGAGTTCAAGGCACCCGCTATTGGCCGATAATTCGAGGGGTGGGCGGGTCTTGCGAAACTTGCCCCGAGATGGCAGCACAACTGTCTCAATGCCGTTCACGAGAAATGTAAAAATTATCGAGAGAGAAAAATGTACTTGTAATAAAATAGTTGACCTGCTATATTATTTTACCGACTCGTGCAACTAGAATGTTCGATCACAGTCAGTGCCAGGTTTGGTTAAACGCATTCCAAATATTAGCTGACTAGGTTCACTTTTTGTACGCATGTGAACTTCGTTCGTCTGACCTTTCAAACCTAAACGTATGACTATATATCGGATCTGAAATATTAAACTGAATTCGTAGTAAGTTATTATATATATCTTGAATTAAAATTAAATTTACATAAACTCAAACCTTTAATTAAAACGTCGTAATGTGTGAGAGCTTGGCCTACTTATACATTGTGTCTTCACTCCTTTAAAATCAAGTCAAGTGAAATAAATCTTCGCTGTCGGCTACCAAATATACAACCACGCATGCCCAAACAACGGGCGAACTCCCCGAATTAACTTTTAAATTAAACAAGTTTGCTCAATTTTTACAGTTTTTCAAGTCTGTGAAAAATTCCAATACACACAATAGTGCCTGGCGTGCGGTGGCTAACCACATCAAGTAAGTCTACGTCATAAATGTGTTAGCCAATAAGAACGCGTTTTCAATGTTTGTGGCGGCGTTTGACAATATGGCAGTTTTAAAGCAGAATAATTCGAAAATGACAATGTTCACGGAGCTATTGCTTTGCCTGGCTGCATTTAGTGCCGAAATAATTCGGGAAGACTGAGGTAAATATTAAAAACATTTTCTAGGAACTTTCCCTATTATGCAGTGGTCACTGAAAAATGGCCTACAACTTAACCCGTAAAAACCTAGCAATACTAATTGGTTCTAGCAAGCTGCTCCGCAAAGTAGATAAGTCAGGTAAAACCAGGCTTTCTTTAAATGGAGAGCCAGTGCAAATCCAAAGTAAAGTAACTAACCTGGGTATAGTTATTAACGAAATACTGTCATGGTCATACCACAGTGGTGTGTAAACGAGTGTTTGGCCCCTTGCATTCGTTAAAAGGTTTACGGAATTTTTACCGCAATCTCTTAAGTTAATACTTGTGAGATTATTGATATTACCTCACATCGACTACTGTGATGTAGTATATCATGACTTAAACACTAATCTCTCTTCAAGACTTCAATGGTTACAAAATTTGTGCGTGCGCATTATTTTTTATTTAAAATATAGTGAACATCTGACGCCTTTAAAAAGTTATCCTGGCTTAACTTAGATTTCAGACGAAAACCCCACGCCTTAATTCGGATGTTTAAAACTCTGCGAACTGATCATCCTATCTACCTTGCGTTCCGTTTCAAACTTCTGTCCTCTTACCACAATCACAAAACTCGTTCCCGCACAACAGGTGAACTCGACATTCCTCCGCTAAGAACTAATTTCTTTATCGGTTCATTCTGTGTCAGCAGCTGCCGCCTCTAGAACAGGTTAGAAGAGCGGCATACGCAAGTAGAGACACTCGCAACTTTTAAAGGTTCTATTCGTAAACATTTGTTCCAACTTGCTCACCAGTGATAGCACAGTATTTAATTTATTAATCCGCTTTTAATTTGTTGTAGAACTTACGTTTGTGTGTGTGCGTGCGTGCCTATAAGTGTGTGTACGTTTATGGGCCAATGTATTATTATTATTATTATTATTATTATTATTATTATTATTATTATTATCCTTAATTATTAGTCTATTGGTAACATTTATGTAGTCTCCCTTTATTTTTCTTTATGTAAATATTTCGTTGTTATGTTTCGATGCCTTTGTTAGTGTGTGGTTCAGTGGTAGAGATGGCAATCTTGCCTTAACTGCGCCACGTTAAGTAAAGCCAAATAAATAAAAAGGAAATAAATAATATATACTCTCCACGTTGATTGTCCAGTTGGGGTTCTGCTTTGTTGAGCAGGACCACACAGAATATATTGTATGTTACTTCTAGATATGAAATCCCTCTCTAGTTGTTGGTGTCTGTTTTGGAGCCTTTATTGTGAAGTGGTTGGATGACTGCTTTAGGCCATTCATATGCGATTCTTTCATTCAACAAAATTTTTTCAAAGATGTTCTTCAGAGACTTTAAGATATTTTTGTTAAAATTTTTCCATAGTTCACCACTGATTTGGTTTTCTCCCGAGGCTAATAGTTTTTGAGATTCGATATGATCGTTTGTGGTTCTTCGATGGTCGGTGGTTCCGAGTTAAGGTTGGTTGTTGTTGAGGAGTCAAAGTTCCCTTTTTTGGATGGTTTCCTCATAATTTAGGACGTTTCTGAAGTAGTCCGGCAATATTTTGCAGCTTTTCTTGTTGTGGGGAATATTTCCATTTTAGCCTTGCAGTTGTATGGCCGAACGTTGCGTTTGGTTATTTTTGTTAGAAATTTTTATAAAAGTTCATCGTGTGGGTTTGATGCTTTCTTCATAAATCTTAAGTTGAAATTGTTCTCCTAATGATTTTATAATTCTTTTAATATATTTAGCAGCTTATTTTCTGATGGGAGTGCGTGACTGGATTTAGTTGCTTGGACAAACTTCGTTTCGAAATAAATGACTGTCAAAGAAAAGTAAAGATAATAGAAAAACATAAATAAGCAGAGTATGGTTTAGTCAACAGGATACATGCACAACATAAATTTCCAAAAATGGAATCGGGTCATATTAAACAAGGACAAACATACAATAGATGAAAATAATAAGAATTAAAAAACAAAAGAAACCCAAGACACCATCAAGGCAGACAACCCAATTTTGAGTTATGCTTTAGCAAAAGGATAAACAGATTTTTTTATGACCCACAACTTCTGTCTGTCAGGAAAACTACTGTGATTTGTTTCGTCTCATAGTTGTGTGGCGTGTTGTTTTCGGTTCGTGTCTGATATAATACCGGGTTTGTTTTGCCTCATTGGTCTGACGTAATTTATTTTATTTGGTTTGTCATAAAAAAAATTCTGCTTGTCCTTTTGCTAAAGCAGAACTCAAACTTGGGTTGTCTGTTTTAGTGGAGACTTGGGTTTCTTTTGAATTTTGATTTGTATTATTTTCATTTATTATATGTTTGTCCTTGTTTTTGTTGTGTATGTATCCTGTTGACTAAATACTCTGCTTATTTGGTTCTTCTATTATTTTTAGTTTCCTTTGACCGTCATCTATATTGCAACGAAGTACGTCCAAGAAACTACATCCAGTTATTTTATTACGCTTAAGAAGCTTTGTCGGTTATGCTCCTTCTTTTCTGTTAAGCCCACAATTATCGGGCTTTTCTTCTTAGTTCAAGGCGTTTGTCACATTTTTTTCCTTCCACTTAACTGTATTATACTATTGTATACATATATGTGTGTGTATATATGCATATATATATATATATATATATATATATATATATATATATAATCTAGCCGTGCGCCCGCGACTTTGCTCGCGTGTGTTACTCATAGATTGCTTTATTTGAAAACCCCTTTGAATACCAGCTATGTAGTTCAGTCATCAAGTGTTAGAATGACAAAAGCTACTAGTTGAGCTACCTCTACGGCAGAATAAGTAGCCATATCTGTTCACGCTATAAGCAGTCTTAAGAGTTTGTCCTTTCTACTAACAGCGACTTCGTCGGGGCCTTATTTATAGTCACATCAAAGTTAAAGTTGTGGGATTATTACAGACTCTTAAGTTTAAAAGGGTAATCGAATGAATTACATAGTTTACGTGGTATGAAGACTGATTTCTCCCCAGCACAACCATTGGTGACAGTGCCCTCTAATATATGTTGGATTTTCAAATCATTCACTTGAAGTTTAGTGTCATTAGGGAGTTTTGGCAGGATAAGGTTTCGCAGAAATTCAAACATATTTGGTGCCCGAAACTTGAGGTTAGTTAGATGGTATATGTGGGCTGATGCTATCGAGGAACTTTAGTGGATAGTGGACAGCATAATCAATTTTTACCACTTCTGAACGACACCCTCTAAATTGTACTAATTTCATCTGCCTTGCAGTTCTTTGCGTATCAGAAATGCACGTTTGCACATCCTTTAACGGAATTTGAGCCCACAACGTCCCGAGCAATAGACCGGAGACAAAAACAACTGCGCTAGATAACGTCTAAATTATTCATGAAAATTAATTTTAAAAATATAATTATAACTTCCGAGGCACATAGAGGTTGTGCAACAACACATCTCGGCAGAACCGTAGAATGAAAACAACTGTACAATATATTTATCGCTGGTCGTACTTACTTTCCGGATCGTTTGCCTTGAACGTTTACAAATTATGTTTTCCTCTTAAGAATTAAGTTATCTTATAAAATAAACTTGCATAACTTTTTAAGTACTTACTTAAGCATCATTGTGGTGCGAATAACACATCACTATCTGTATTGGTTAAATAAATACCATCGGCTGATAGGAAACAAAAGTTATGCCTTTTCACCCCTTTATGTGTTGAATTTCGAAAAATCCTAATTTCACATATTAAATCTCTTATATATAAAAGATAACACTGGCTGACTGACATATCAAACTGCAGCCCAAGCCATTGGACCTAGAATCGTGAAAAATTTATGTAGTTCCCCTCAGGTCGTAGGCGAGCACTAATAAGGGATTTTTCGAAATTCTACCTCTAATTGTGGAAAGGTGTGAAATGTATTTTCTAAGAAACGTCGTTACAGCTCGAATCCGACGGCCTATCAACGAGATTTTTACTTCAATTTGACACACATAAAAATGCATATTAGCTAATTTGAGCAGTCTTCGAATTTAGAAATTTAAGGTGGTGGAAATACCTTAAATGTGTTTCCAATTAATTATCGATATCTATAGAATACTTCGGGATAGAGAGTCGGTTTTCACTTCAAAATATTACTTACGTAACTACTCAAAAAGTAGTTTTAGGATTATTCGAAATTCGACCCCCAATCAGTAAAAGGGGGGGGGGTGTTTTTATGAATCGTCTGTGAAGCTTGAACATAATTGGCTATCAACACTTAAATCAAATACACATACAAATAACAGACTAAGACATGACTTCCAGATGTTTCAAAATTTTATATTTACGGGGGTGAAAATACGTGAAATGTATATTCGATTATTCCTCCATGGCTATCGAACCAATCGAGAAATCGAAGTGCTATTTGATTTTAATTCATACTAACAATATATCCTAAATGTCATTTTAACTATATTTTCCTAATTCGGCTCCAAGGAGGTAAAAAAGGGTAAAATGCGTTTGCGATTCACAATCGATATATACAGACCCCGCTGCTATGTATGTATCGACGTGGTTTTTGTTTAAGATTGATGCGTACTTAAATACCTGAAAAGTGATTTAACGAATTTTAGAAATTCGTCATATCAGGAAGAGAAAAAGGGTGAAAAATGATGAAATGGGTTTTCAGTTAATCGTCGATGTATATTGAACCCAACTGGCTATTGTAGTGTTGTTCATTTACAAGAGACACCAATGAAGTATTCTACAGTGTGATTTAAGGGTTTTTCGAAATTCAGTCTCTTAGAAAGTGAAAATACCTGTAATGTTGTGTTTTAGATATTTTTTTCTCTCTCTCTTTATATATATATATATATATATATATATATATCGAACCTGTCGATATATTCAGTTTATTTTTACTTCACAATGATGAATTGGTATGTGGCTGCAAAAAAGTTTTAAGAATGGTTCAAAATTCGATCTCTCAGTACTGTAAAGGGGTATATGTGTCTTTTAATGAATGATCGATTTTGCTTGGACATCAACATCGAAATTTCTTCGAAAATACATTTCACCCCTTTTCACTCCCTTAAAGTTGAATTTCGAAAAATCCCTTCTTCTGAGTGCTCGCCATACGATCTAAAAGGGAAACCAAAAATTTCACGATTCTGGTTGTTTGACTTTAATCTTTGGTTTTGAAGTAAAGATATTTATTGAAATTAAATTATTTTACTTGTCACTATAGTTAACCTGGACAGAATTGCAGTGGCATTTTTCACTTCAGTTTTCCTGTCGATTTTTGCAGCCAGAATAAATTTTATTTTTATCTTCTATATAAATTTCTTAAATATGTATTTCTATGATTTGAGTGTATTGTGCATGTTAAATTTCAACTTCTTCCTGCAGTCTAATCCTGACATTGGTAAGTGGTACGGCACTAGGTACTACTAGCGTGCATAGTCCCAATCCAGTCCTGGTTGTTGCAATTATCTCTGCTCGTCTCATATCTGTAACACATAGTACACAATTCACTACATAATTTTCTGGCGCCAGCAACGTTTGGGCCTATAGGTTTGTGTAGTTATTTAGGCATCCTGATTTTCACCTATCTGAACTAGCCAATGCATAAGAGTGGTAGGGAACACTGCAACCTTCGGGATACAGTACCCATTGACTGTCGTAGGTTTGAATACAGGTTAGTCAACATGGAGCACGGCAATCTAAACAACTTGTTTGATACAGATAGTAATGCTGAGGAGGAGGTTAGGCTTGTATCTCCAGAACCAGCTGAGAGTAACATGGCTCGACCTAACGTGGCAACTTATACAAATAATGAGACCACATTAACTAGTTTGATGCAGCTGATGTTAAGTAAGTTTGAAGAACAGTCCGCACAAGCAAAAGAGCAATCGGAAAACTGACAAATTTTATAGTCACCTTGAAATCTTGAAGGTCGAATAGATGACCAGTCTGGGAAATTTGGTAGTCACCTGAAAAGACTCGAAAATCGAATGTCTGCGCAGTCTGAACGCTTGGCCAGTCTTGAAAATCATTTGACAGGGCGGTTAGTTCAAATGCTCAGTCATATTGATGCCCATGAGAGCAAGATTCAGAACACGTCAATAATATTCGTAAGGAGGTAGGACAGAGACTGGCAGCTGTAAAGAGTAGGCCTATCGCTAGTTCGCTGACGGAGCAGCAAGAGTTACAAATCCAGTGCTCAACTGGATTCTCTCGACAGACATTTTAGCAGTCATGTTAGATAAATAGCAAATGTCACTGGTGCTAAGCTAGGACAGGTGAACAGTAAAAAGGAGGGTCTGAAAACAAAGTCGATGAAGTGATATCCGACCTATAGAGGGTGATAATTTCTCCCGCCAGCACTAGCCTTTACCAAGTATTGTCACCTGACGCAGATTTATTTCAGGAAAATGGCGTAGTCTAGAAACCAATTTGTCTGAGTGCTATGGAAAATCGAGGAATTTTGATCCACCTATCAGCGACGAGGAATTCATCTCGACGATTCTCCACCAGCTACACTACAGATGTCAGGTTCACTGGGCCGGTCGCCAGCACTCTGATCGGACAACTTCAAGGCGGTTTCTACTTGAGTACGATTCGATTGACAAACTGCAGATGCAATAGGTGGCTAAAGATGCAGACCTCCATACTCCATCTAAAAGGCCCCAGTCTATGTACCATTCCCTAGGCCAGAAAGATCAGCGGTATTATAACGGACCATCACAGCCTCCCCAAATTCGAGCTATCGGTACCAACGCTCCTCACACATACAGGAGGAATCAATATGACCAGTCGCCACCCAGGTTCTCATATTTTAGAGTTGACAGACAATACACTGGAAGAGGAGGACGAAGAGGTAGAAGACTATACCAGTCAAGAAAAAGATCCTCAAGTAGCAGTGAAGAAGAGGAAAGAAGTAGGAGTAAAAAGAACAGGAGAGAAGAGGGCAGAAATGACCATAGGTCTTCTGAAGCGTCAGACCAAGTAGACGAGCAAAGGCATGTAAATACAATGGTTTACTACAGATAATTCACCTAGAAAGAAGTTCACGCATGCCATTGGCCATAACACACCTGGTGGATCTAAATGGGATAAAGAAATAGGCCAGAGAAGCCCTTTTAGAGGTCAACCTCCACCACCTGATGGGAACTTTGAAAATCTAATTCTTCTGGATCCCAGAACACAAGAGTTTGTGGCTGCTAGACAAGGAGAGAGCATAGTACTTGGTAACCAGGGCCAGGGCAACTCATCATCTCAAAGGTTAAACTGCTAAAGCTCAGTGTGTTCGCAGGCCAACGATCCAACATTTTCGACCCATCCAGACTACCAAACCTCCAGGAGGAACTGAGCCGTATTTGTTTTGAAGTTCAATGTTTTTCGTTGCAGAAGACGTAAATGGGGATTTACGCCTTGGAACGGCGAGATTTTGAATAGCTGACAGAATGTATGATGTTGTGGTGTGCATAGTCAACCACCAGGGTAGCGACGCACATGTGAGTGGACCTGTAGTATTTATTTTCGCACTTCTCTGCTTTGCTATGTACGTGTACCCTAATGTGTGTTTGCTGACGACGACTTAAGAATCTATTGTACACAAAGTTTCTGGAACACGGCGAAGCTAAGTAGTGAAGCTGTCTATTTTTGCCAATGTGTGTTGAAGTGTAGGAAAAGGGACCCTATTTGTGCCTACAACGAGCTAAGATCTGCCTGCGAAACTTATATGCTACATACCCGCACTTTCAAACATTGCCAGTACTCACTGTTAGTCCTGTTCATAAACTTACGGTTTGGACCCTTTTTGGACTGCATGAGCTAAGGAATATCTGCTGAGAAATACCTGAAAAAATAAAATCAAAAAGGACCAGAAAGGCTTTTTTGGAGACACAAAGCATCTGAACATCAGTAAGTTTAAAGAATAATTAGAAATTAAATTAGCGAATTTTCTAACCGTGAATCCAGCGATGTTCGTACAGCTGTTGAAATAATCCTCTCTTCTTAAAAATCCTTTCATGTTGTTGAATTAATCCATGGTTTCATCCGAATCTTCAGATATAAGCATGTTGTTGTTATATTATGTAATTTTGTGTCGTACACTCTGATTTACTATGAGTTTGAAATTGTTAATTATATGTTACATGTAATTATTGAGATCGTTAATCTCTGTATATAAAACTAGCTGCTGTCCCTTTGCGGCTTCACCCGCGTTTCCTATAGAAAAACATTACTAACTTTTAATTACGTATTAATTGATGGTGTTACAATAATCTCTGCTTATCTTTGAAACAACTAATACTAACATCTTTATCCAGTGCACTTCGCTGAGTGTACTTTAATTGCAGAACATCTTTGTTTTTAATTCATCTTTATTTCTCTATAAAATAGCTGCCCGGCTGCGGCTTTACACGCGTGAAATTATGTAAAGTAAACAGTAACTCTGGATAAAATATGTGATGAAGACATTTAACAGCTAGCGTACTCAATAACAGTGAACTATAAATTGTCTTAGCTCAGTGTAAAGAGCGCGCGCAATACGCTCGTATGATGTCATAGTAATTCCCATCGCAAAGTCTTGCACGGGATACGAACCCGTAACTTCACCCCTCCCGCACCACTAACTTCATACAATAACTGAGTGAATGCTTAAAGGCAGGCCGTGATAATGCTTTCGTTTGTACAGGCTACAGTCCAAAGAGGTTTTATTTATTAGTAGGTTGGCAAAAATAAACAACTGTTGAATCATTTCTCCATGATCTTTCTCTTTTTTAGGGTGACTAACATTTTACTGCTTTTCACATCCTTAATTTTCGAAAATCATAAATTCCTGAATTAGTTTTGTAGATATTTACATAAGTTTGATTCTTATCAAAAAAATCATCTCGATATTTGAACTGGTATAAGCGGTACAGATGATTATTTGAAAACACATTATATTTTTTTAACAGCTTAACAGCTTAATTGTTTGATATTTACGTAAGATTCAAAACATTTCAATATTTCCACTGGTTTAGGAGATACGTAGGATTGATTAAAAACACGTTTTATTTTTTAAAGAGATTTCAAGGACGAATTTCTAAAATTTCTAAAAAAAAATATATTTTTAGATATTTACTTAAGCATCATTTTAAATTAAAAAAATCACCTCACTCTCTGAAATGGTTTAAGAGAAATCACGGATTAGTGAAAACACATTTAACGGCTTTCACCCCCTTAATTATCGAATTTCGAAAATTCCATTCTTATTGGGTGCTTACGGGCCAAGGAGAAGCTTCCCTCAAAATTTCATGGTTGTAGGTCCAGCGGTTTGGGCTGTTCGTTGATGAGTGAGTGAGTGAGTGTGTCAGTCAGGACACTTAATTTTATATATTTTTAAGATAAAGTGTCACACTCATTCATTCATTCACTCATCAACGCACAGCCCAAACCGCTGATCCTAGAAATGTAAAATTTTCGGCGTAGGCACCCACTAAGGAAGGATTTTTCGAAAATCGAAAATTGAAGGGGTAAAAAGAGTCAAAACGTGTATTCGTGAAATTCTCGATAACTCTCTAACCTGATGATATATTGTTAATATTTTTAACATTGACTAAGCAAATGTATATTTCATAATTTTTAGATTATTCGAAATTCGGAAATTAAGGGGGTGAAAAGCCATTAAATGTGTCTTCAATAAATCCTCTATTTCTTTTAAACCACTTAAGATAACCAGGTGATCTTTGCATCAGAATGGTGCTCATGTAAATGTATAAACAGCAGTTTTGAGATTTTTAAAAATTCTTCCTGGAAAGCCAGTAAAATAATTAAACGTGTTTTCAATTAATCAACCGTATCTCCTGAACCATTTGAGATATCGAGGTAGTTTTTGGTTTAAAATTAAGTTTACGTAAATATCTAAATACAGAACTCAGGATTTTTCGAAATTCGACAATTACGAATGTGAATAGTAGTAAATTGTTACAGAACTCCCGAAAAGTGAATATTGACGACGGAGAAATAACTCAAAAGTTGCAATTGATATGTTTTTTGCTCTACAAAATACAGAAATTGATTATCATCGAGAAATAAAAATGAATTAAAAACAAGAGGTT